>JAOCPT020565920.1:0-18843 GCA_026546935.2 Palythoa grandiflora | reverse complement strand
TTGAGACGTCAGCTTTCCAATTTTTTAGGGCGATGATAATCTGTTTATCACACATTATTTCAAGTTTGTATCTACTCGCAGACGCATTAAATAGTTTTTTTAAAAACTATTTACTTAAAGTATGCCCATTACAGTTTTCCAAATTCCTATAGATTTATTTAGTTTTATTCCTCCACAGACGCCACTTGTTTTCTTTTATGCTTGTCTTGTCACAATGGCGGAGTCTTCCTATTCGAATTGCCCAAAGGTGTCTGTTTCAGTAACTTATCATAATAACAGTCTACGAGTGGGCTGTAGCAGCGGAATATTTTTACGAGCACGATTACCACAGAGAACTGTTAACAATACCCTAAGACAACTGGATGCTGGAGGGCGCAAAAGATTCTCTAAGAGGACAGGTACGGTTTTTTTTTTCTTTCTTTTTTTTTGCGGCAGTAACTAGCTCCCCTAAAACCATACCAAAAGACTATTTCTATACAAAAATTTAAAGTATGAGTTATTTATGTAAAATATTGATAAATGGATAAAAATGGCATCTTTTTTAAAAATTGTAAAAGATTTAGAAAAATTTGCATATCAAGTTACGTTTTCGATCAATGAGATCATCGTCAGGTTGTAAATTATGGTGCGCGCGCGGTCAGCTAAACTTCATATAGTTCAAGGTGGTAACATTTTTTTGTAAATTACATGAAATTAAGTGATTCCTTTTTGATAAAGAAATAAATGGAGGGCACAGAAACTTGTTTGTTAAGAGGTGGTTGCTTTCGGTTAGTGAAAAGTGCTTCTATTGTTTTAATTTTCAAAGATTTGTTGCCCAGAATCGGTGGACAGGATTGGCATGACAACTTTAGTTATAACAACCCATTTGTCTTCATGTTTGTGTTAATATAATGTTTATTTGTGACTGAAAACGTTTGCTGAATTTTATGAATTATTACAGCTTTTGAAAAATTTACCTATCTTTTTATCCCAAATCTAAAATGATTTATTCAGATGAGGTATTTTAAATTAGTTTTTGGTTTAAGATTATAATTAGTATTATGGTTGTTGTAACGTGATACTACGTTACATGAAGAGATTATTAACCGGGCGCGAGGTCTGTGTGGAAAAATATCAGACCGAGGTCTTGACAGTACGAACAAAAAAGACCGAGGTCTGATGATCTTACATACAGACTGAGCAAGCGAGGTTAATAATTCGTTTATTATATGACGTTTTTACGTCCGGTAATTTATCCCATGCCTACATCTACGGAAATCATCACAACTATCCGATAGTTTTCGGAAAGCTTTCGGAAAAGTTTAAAAATTGTTTCTTATGCAATTTTGGGTTATGATAATAATAATAATAATGATAATGATAATGATAATGATAATGATAATGATAATGATAATGACAATGACAATGACAATGACAATGATAATGATAATGATAATGATAATGATGATAATTAATATTTTTGTAAAGAGAGACTGTTTTGAACCTTTGCTTGATTTTCTAGGGTATGAAACTGGTCAACTGATCACAGCTTTGGTCGCCAAGTTGGGAATTACGGTCTCGTTTGACGGAATTTACGTGTATTCAGCTGAGCTGTTCCCCACAGTTATCAGGTATGAATGGCAAGTTTTCTTTACATGTCGGTTATCACACAAAAAAATACAGTTATATACGTGATGGTAGTTTTACTCAGGCTATGTCGACACTAATGTGTTTTCATTTGGCTTCGTTTTCGATGAAATCGAAAATGCATCGAACGATCCGTGTCCGCACTACCGTTTTCATTTGTCCACACTAAAACACTCGAAAACGCTGAATTTGGTATGTGTTATGTAAGTTAACAATGTGCGCATGCTCAAAAGAGACGCCATCTTTGATTTCGCATGGAAATGAACACTGGGTACCATTCACATGATACGAATGACATCGTCGTTTTCACTTCGATGCGTTTTCAACTGTACACACAAAGATGATACGTATGCCTCAGTTTTATTTGGAATTGCTATTGAGAGCGTTATCATATTGATATGGTTTATGCGGAAACGCTCAGCATTTATTGTTATGTGAGCAGAATGCTTAAACGCATTAAAATGTGCGCGGTTTTAAACCTTGCACTAGGAGTCAGTCAGGACCTAATTTTAGGCTTCATTCTCGGGGCCCTGTTCAGTATAATTATTTATTCATTTATTGTTCAGTATATCATAATCGTAGCCTTGAAGTACCAAGTGCCATTTTTCTGTTAGCTGTTCTCTTTTTGGCACAGTTAGTTGTTTTATTCTGGCCACAGTTTTTTTTTTGAGCAAGTCTTGTTGAACCGTTTGGACGAGAAACATGGAAATACTGAGCATGCATGGATGATAAATTTAACTTTTGACTTGGATTAAACGAGGAAATGTTTTGTCAAACGATTGCTGATAATCCTGACACAGCTGGAATTAATAATTATGATGATTATATTAATAGTGATATTAATAATGATAATAATAATAATAATAATAATAGTCTTTATTTCATTCTTATCTATATAAAATATCTACAATCAAATTATTAAAAAAAGAAGCTAATTATAGTATTTGAAAAAAGTTTACATTGATGTGTCCCCCCTTTCTTTTTCTCTCAGAATTAATTAAGATTGTTAAAAAAGAATAAAAACCCTAGTAGGGCCGGCAAATAATCTAAAAAAAACATAATGAATACAATCTATAAAAATTAAGTAATACAGGCTATGGCGTTTTGCTCAGAGAAGTCAATATCACTTGTTTCTATTGTTCTTCTAATCGATCGAGACCCTCTTAGACAAAGTAGGGCTGAGCGTATTCATAAGAGCGATCGATACTTTCGCTCTGACCCATTGCATTGTGGTGGCATAACTCTCGCTCTCCTTTCTTTATCGCTAATAACTCAACTAAACATTTGTGGTATAACTTGCATTAAGCCCCCATTCCGCCTCTGCTAATGAAAATAAAATAATATTACTATAATAGTTACAATTTTCTCAAATCTGATTGGCTCATTCTAAACTCTATTTTTCCCTAATCTTCTTGGAAAACTATCCGGTAACAAAACTCTGTTATCGGCTCCCTGTTATCGGAACAGTTGAATGAACCAATCATAATCTGGGCTTCAGGATTTCTAACCAACAAGTAACAAGACAACAAAACTTACAATTCGTGCTTCGCGTTCATCCAATTTTGTTAATTACGCGTAATGATAACAGACCGAGTTGGGCTCCACTCAGTCCTGTTAAAATTTATGAAGGATCATTAAGGTTTCTGCTGCAGTGAAAATATATGCACACAATGTGTTTTCGACTGTACTTCCTAACCTTTGGTTATTTCTACTTTATTTTTTTATATACCAATAGAAATAAACACACCTAACTTGTTGTTAACATTCTTTTCTTTCTCTTTATTTATTTTTTATTCTACAAGATGTTGAGTGTTTTATCTATTTAACAATTACATTATAAGTTTACACTTGATTATATTTTCAATGAAAAGATTTTTATTGAATTTATATCAACGTAAGCTTGTCTCCTCCGAATTCTCTATAAACTGTACCTATATATTTTCAAGATATTTTTATTTTTTTATTACATCTCAGAGTAATGAAAACAAAACTGAAACAAATTCTAGAAAACGTCACTTTGCGACCATTTGACCACCATTGTTTGGCGCTCGTTGAATCTTCAATAATTTATACTCTATGTTTTTGATTACTTCAATTAGCATTCTTTAAAACCTTTCTATCTAAACATTAATACTAAACTGTGACTTGTCCCGCGATCTGTTTAGCAAATCAACGAATCTTTGATAATATCCATTATAACTTCGGCACGGACAAAAGTGGTCTTTTAACAACCCCCATTTGGTGAGGTTGATAATTTATGTAAATTTTCCAAACGCATTTTTTGTCTCACTTCTTCCTCTTTTACAATGGTTCGGTAATGAATTTGCTGCCACAAAGGAAATGTCACAGCGATGTCTTTGTTACTTTTATCAATAACTTTAACACATGGCCCATACATTTTCATTAACTTCTAACCCATCTCCAACAGAATAGTTAAAAAACATTTTGGTCCAACAAGATTAATTACAGAATTGAACTCGAAATAAATCAAAATGGCATGCTCGATTAAAACCTACATTCTTCATTACCCTATAAGCAAAACTTAGAAGCACGAGCAAAACAATAACTTGTTGCACCTGCGATTCAATGCTCTACCTTTTCGAAAAGACCAGTTTTATACATGCTGAAGTTGTTATGTGCCTCATTAGCATAAGATTTTAAATGCAGAATGAACCACAATGAGCAATGAACTCGGGCAAGGCCTCGTCAACAAGGCACAACTAACAGGCTCAGTTTCCCATAGAAACACACGCCAAAATGAAAGCATAATGCCTATGGGATGTGGCTTTTAAAGATAAACTTACAAGTTGATAATTTACAGCCACTATGTTGGGCACTATGGCCACACGGGTCTATTTGTTAGCTGTGCTATGCTGAGGAGACCTAACAAGGCTGAAACCGCTGTCCACGGATGCTAACACTCAGGCTCATTTTATATTGAGGGCTCGCAAACCATGTGGCCATAATATCCAATGTAGTGGCTATAAGTTACCAACTCGTGACTTTATCTTTCAAAGCCACACCCCACAAGCATAATGCTTTCATTTTACCAAAATATGCATGAACTATGACGAAACGATGGCCTATATATGAAGTTTCAAAAACAAAAAAAAACACAGCTGGATGGTAGGGTTAATGAACTCCACGTTCTTTGTAAAATATATATTTGAAAAAAAAAATTCAGCAAGATTAGTGAACATCTCGTATTTTTTAACTCGAAGGGAAACTGGGGCAAGTATGCTATTAAGGCATTGAAAGTGACAAAATTCCATCTGGCAAACCACCCTTTTCGAGCGAAGCCTGGGATCTATATCTTAGTTACCAGTCGACTCACTTCCGCTTGTCCCAAAATATTTATTTATTTTTTCCAACTGAACTTTCTCTGTTTGCGTAGGTGTATATTCTAGTTATTTAGGTATCGACTCGATTAATTATTTACTTTGACTTCGTTTACAGTTAACTTTTAGCAATCTAAAGTTCACTCCAAAAAAACGTAACTGATCGTGATAACCTTATTAACAAATATACTATTAACACGTCATAAAACAAGTCCTGCAAAATTTTTGCACCTCAAATACTCGGATAACTTTGATTATTTGTAAAACTGCAATAAAATTAAACAGGTCGTAAAAGAATCTCAACGACAACGGCTCAAGTCAAGAAATAACGGAGATATCGGTGATTGGAGTCAAGGATAAAACTACCGTCAATTGTCTCGCATGATTTAAACATGCTATTTATCAGTTTTGTTTCATGAAGAAGTGTTTTCCTAACAACCGGTTTACAAGTGATATCTACATTAGTCAAAAAAGAAAAGTGTCGCGTAACAACAATTTTAAATCAGCCTTTGTCTTGCCTTTGAATTTGCGTAGTGCTGCAAAGTGCATATCAATGGCATTGTGAGCCTTGGGCCTTTTGCTTCTTATTCCAGAGGTAAATTTGCTGTTAACTCTTATTCAGAACTTAATCACAAGTGAGAAAAATCTTGATTTACCTCAAACACATGCACACCGTGAATAAAACCAAAAATGTCCATTTTACTGCAAGAGAAATGTTGTCTTTCCCGTTTACCGGAAGCAGTTCCCAGGTTTTGCTCGAAAAGGCGCGGTTTGACGGATGGAATCTGGTCACCAGCGAGGCAAATGATGAACTCGCCCTATTCTCATAATCAGGCTATTGATAGGAAGAAAGCTGAGTACGAACTTGAGACAGTGAGCCCATAGGTCAACCTTGTACCCAGGCTCATTTTACTCACCCGTAAAAAGAGCCTGGGTACGAAATTGCACATTGGCCAGTTTTAAAATTATCTGTGGAATATTCTATTTTTATCGAAACAGTAATATTTTAGAACTTTAGAAATACAAGTTAATTTCCTTACAAAGTCTTACAACATCGGTGGTTTAGGTATATTGTGAGACTGGCCTGCCTGTGCAAGCTCAAGCCGTTTTATAGTTTTAACAAAAACTGTTTTGGTCCATATTTCTATTGTTACAAGTGCAATAACTTAACTTTCCGTTTCTTGCAACTAAATTGAATTATCAATTGATATATGAATGATACAAAACGATAACATATCGATTCGAAATTAGCGGATAGAAATTCCCCAAAACCGGATGGAAGGAAGATACGAAGCCTCAATATCAAAGGTACAATTTGATCAAACTATTTGCTACGCGGATCGTACAGTAACTGAAATAACCGCATAAAACTAAGCTAAAACCAGTTAGCACTTTTACTAATTTAATCTTTATGCAATTTCGTTGAAAGTGCGGTGTGGTAGTCGAGTAGGTCCAGCGGCATTCTGTAGATGGAAACATATTGCGATTTATTAGCATTGCAAAAAATACACTGACAAAACAAAGCATTATAATATTATATTTAACTTAAAGCTATTCCCTAGCAATTACAAAATCAAAGGCATCCTGTGGTGAGCTCGCGGAGTAAGTAAGATGTTGAGTCGGGATCTGATATTGCAAATTATGTGGTTTTAAATTCCGTAAACTTGGCGTATCGAGATCGACTATACGGGCGCTTTGTTAAGTTTGCAATAATATATTTCTAATACATGCGCATTTATTTCATTCATCCAAGTTTGTATGTACAGATACTAATCTTGACTAAATGGTACAAAAATAATTAGTAATCAAAACAAATACCACAATGCTGCTAAGAAATGCAAGTATGGGAGCGTCACGGCAAAGGAACGCAGCCGAGCAGTCTACAAAACAAAGTAAAAGCGATCGCAACTATATTTATTACGCTTCCTGACGAACTTGAGACGATCGAGTATCGATAGCAAAGTTTCTATTGTTTACGCCATGAAATCACCCCTATAGCTCTCCACGATCTAAAAATAGTTTATAGATGAAGTGAAAAATGTTACAAATTTGCTTCTAATAAGCGGAGAAAAATGTTTGAGTTTTATTCTAAATGGATCACTGTACTTACAAACCTTGACACACACTTTCTTTGTTTCTGGTATACTCACAAGTTTTTACCTTGGTTGTGTAATTCATATTAGATACATATAATGAAGAGTAGAAGACGACAAAATAACTGTTGTTGCAGGGAGAAGCAGGACCAAGTCTGATTTGTCATAATTATGAAGAAACTAAATTTTGTCGAAAGCGAAGAGATGTCATAGCAGTGCTATGTCATTGTGTTACAGCGAAAACCCACCTGTAAGACCCTGCCTTTTTGGAACTTTGGCAAAATAGGTTCTTGTATTTTGGAGATTTGGGGATTTGGGCTGAGTATATTCTTAATTTAGTTCTTAATTTCCACGGAGGAAACTATATCGAGGGTATGGGTCTTTTCCCGACTGAACAAAAAGGGTGCCGCAGGGGATATCGTGGCACCAAAGATCAATTGCTTATCGAGATATACTTATAATCAAGAACTGTAAAAGAAGAAAGACCAACCTCAGTATGGCCTTAATCGATTACAAAAAGGCTTATGATATGGTGCCACATACGTGGATTCCTGAGTGCCTTGAAGGGAGCATGGAAAAATGGGAGGTTGAATTGACATTGACAGGAGAGAATTTGGGGAATGTAAAGCTTAATAGGGGGATCTTTCAGGGGGACAGTCTGTCACCGTTAGTGTTTGTAATGTCTCATTCCTCTTTCCATCACCCTCAGCAAGTGCAAAGCTCCATACAGTTTGGGAAAAAATCAGCCTAGCATAAACCATCTGCTTTTTATGGATGATCTAAAACAGTGTACGGTAAAAGCGAGGATGAAGTTGATTCGTTGGTTAGGACAGTGCGGCTCTTTAGTCACGATACTGGAATGGAGTTTGGTGTGAAAAAGTATGTAGTAGATGTAATGAAAAGGGGTAAGGTAATTGAGTGTGAAGGGAATGAACTACCAGACGGGCAAAGGATCAGAGCTGTCGAACAAAATGGGTAGAAATATCTCGGGATGTTGGAGATCGACACCATTAAGCAGAAAGAGATGGAAGAGCTTGTTCTCAAGGAGTATCGGCGGAGGATCAAGAGAACTTTGAAATCTAGACTTAATGGGAAGAATGTAATTTTAGCAATAAACACATGGGCAGTCTCTATCTTACGTTATGGGGCGGGAATAATAGAATGGACAAAGGCAGAGAGCTTGATGAGATAGACAAAAAGACCCGAAAGACTTTGGGTATGCATGGCGCATTCAATCCAAACAGCAATGTAGACAGGTTATATGTTGCGAGAAAACAGGGTGGCTTAGAACTCATAAGTATTGCAGACTGTGTGTCCCAGGAGAAAAACAACTTGAGCTGGTATGTGAAGCATTCTATTGAGCCTCTGCTTAAAGAAGTGGGAAGACAAGGCGTTGTTGATATTAAGGCTCACGAACCAGAGAAACTACGGAGAGAGCTATACCGTCAGCACAAACAAGGATGGTTAGAGAAGAAATTGCATGGGAAAATGGTGTCAGAAGTAAGTGAGAGCATGGATGATGGGAGACGTGGTTGTGGGTTCAGAAGGTTGGGCTCAAAAAAGAGACTGAGAGCACAATATTTGCAGCACAAGAACAGGCAATAAGAACTAATGCCATAAAACAGTGCATAGATAAACAGGATGTGTCACCGCTTTTTAGAATGTGTGGCAAAAGGCCTGAGACCATAGCCCACATCACAGCCGAATGCTAACAATTGGCTGGCCACGAGTACAAACTTTGGCGACGCAACAAGGTTGTACAGGTACTGTATTGGCATATGTGCGATGTTTATGGGTTTGAAAGGGCTGAAAGGTGGTATGAACAGACACCGGAACCGGTACTTGAGAATGATGGGCAGAAGGTTTTTTGGGATTTTCCGATCCAGTTTGACCACCAGCTGGAGTGTAATCGGCCAGATCTTGTTGTCCTTGACAGGAAAGCAAGGGATTGCTTCATTCTTGATGTGGCGTGCCCTTTCAATACTCGAATAATCCAGAAAGAGAATGAAAAGGTAGAACAGTACCAAGATCTAAAGAGGGACATTAAGAGGCTTTGGAAGCTTAAGACAGTTGGCGTTGTCCCTATAGTTATTGGCGCCCAAGGAACGATTAGCCATCGATTTCAAGACTGGCTATCTAAGGGCAAGATCGAATGCCCAGTTTTTGTGGCTAAGGCTGTAGCCACAAAAACTGACAAATCATATTAGAAATAATCAAAATTAAAAATAAACACGAACTTACCAGTCAGTCTAAGATTCAGATTCATCGTGGCTCGACGGCCTGGGCGCTGCGATTGGAGGCAAGCGTTTAGCCAAAGGTCTGGCAGGAGGATGAGGCTTAGTTTTAGCATCGGTCGGGCCAGGGTGGTGGAAAAGCGGTGGAAGTGGTTTAGACGTGGGGCTGACAGGAGGTTTTGGTGCGACTCGTTTTGGTTGCGAGGCAGCAGCTCTTTCTAGTTTCTGGTTATACGTCTGAGCAGGCTCCCTAGAAAGTGAGAACCCCGAATCTGGTGTTGGCTCCGACCTGACGGTTTGGCCACCAGGAGGTTTGGGAGGAGGTAATAATGGTTTTCTTACTTGTGGTTTCTGTGGTGTCGATATTCCGTCCCCTCCGGACGATCTTAGTGATACAGGGTTTACCTGCGTATTGCCCGGTGTGCTTGGTGAGGTAGGAGAACGTCTTTCGGTAGGAAATCGAGGCGGTAAAGCAGGTTTGGGGGGCTTGATTCCTGGTTTTGAGGGCAATTGCTCGTATGGCGTAGGCGATTGACTACCAGACGACTTTCTTCTCTGCGGAGGCGTGGGTGCTGGAAGCTTGAGAGCTAACTTTGGTTGAGGAACTGCTCTTGACTTGACATTTCTAACAAAACAAACAGCAGTTACTATGCAAAAGATATCAATTATTAAAAATATTTTTTTCATAAACATCTTGAATAACAACTTCAATAAATTGATTAAAAAGAAATATATGTGTCCCATCACAATAATCCAAATTTCGGTCTTGCACCCGATACTCTAACATTTCAAAAATTGTTTCTTTCGTTGACGTATATAAGGTACAGTTACAACAAAAAGTGGTTGATCTCCGGTGTAATAACCAAGGGTTAGGGTTAGGGTTAAGATTAGGTTATTTCAGTAGTTTTGTGGGTAGTGTATCCTGTGACGTCAGCTGCGGTTATTACACCGGAAATGAACCAAGGAAGTATGATGATGTAAAATTTTCGAGACATTGACAAATTAAGTATTTTACGATTACCAAGTCCAATAATTGTTTTATCATTCGATCACTGAATTTGATCTTTCTATTTTTTATAGGACTGTTTAGTCACAGTCGGTTTTCTTCAGTTGTCAATGAGAAAATTTATGCTGTGTCAAAACTACTCGCGAGCAGCAGTAACATACTTGCAGACGGTAACGCGCATGAACAGTATCATATTTGTAGGCAATTAGTTATGTGTATGGCCCTGGTCCAATGAGAAAGAAGTTAAAGTTCCATCGAATGATAATTCCTCTTCTAGTCCTTGTTGTTCTGTCCCACGATTATTATGTTCTGTGACCTTCTGGTCTTCTTACCTGCTTTTGGCAGTCCTACCCTCTTCAGGTGAATAATGTTGGACTAATGTCTAATGTATTTACTATGTATTTGTTTCTCCCTTGAATGTGATAGCGGTGTTTATTGTTTTAATCCTACGTGATCTTGACGTCTAGTCTCTCTCAATATGTTACTCACTCATATTAAGACTTTATCACGAAGAAAATTCCGTACCTTGGAAAGAGTCGGTTCGTTATCCTGATCTCTCCTTCGTCACTAAAAGTAAAGTTTCATATTAGTGTGAAGGGAAAACTACGCACACTAGCTAGTCGATTTGAAAAACTAACACGATGGTGCAAGGAAGAACTCGAGATTTAGTGCACATGACGAGTTTTCTCGTTTGGGAAGAGAGTTTCCTTTTTCTTCCTTTTAATTCTATCTACTTCAATCAGGAGCCATGAATAGGAGGTTCCATATGAACCATATGCTTGAGTCAACCTTTGCGCGTTTCTTTATTTTAAGAACTACGTTTTCAGATTGAGGCTCAATTAAATTTAAAATTTGACACATTTTTCAACTGTGTAAAAAGTTTCACAAATGTTTCACATGAATTTTACACGAGTTTCACACAAATGCATCCTGATTTGGGCATTCTGAACAGTGCGCGTGAATCAAGACCCCCGCAGCGTTCTAAGAATAAAAAATACGTGCAAAGGTTGACTCAAATTTATAGTTTGGGAGCTGGAAGCTTCTATTCATGGGCTCCTACTTCAATATAGAAGATTTTCACAGACCGTGCAGTGCTGGTGTTAGTTACAAAAAGTTAGGTGCTACCTTAGGGTTTACCCATTGTGTTCTTTGTTATTGTGCTTTTAAGTTCAATTTCCTTAGATTTTATTATTACATTACTGCATATAGGAAATAAAGAAATCCAATCTAAACCGGAATAGAGGATAGTTATGCCTTTTATTTTCGAATTTGTTTATTGTGTGAAGTTTTTTGGAGGCGAGTAAAAGTTTTTGATTGATTTATTGTGTAGAAATATGAGTCAACAATTTCTGTAGTGTCCTAATGCATCATGGGACAGTCAGGAGGCGCGGGAAAAGTGTACATGTATTTAGAGAGCTCGTGTGCTTATGATTCAGAATATATTATTCATTTTATAGAACCAAGGTTGTGTGGAATTATCTTACATTGGCGACGAGGATAAACGACAAATGGTAAAGGATATTTAATCTGTGGTAATGGAATCACACCAAGTCAACTAACCCCGGAAATCGACTTCAGAGAAAGTTTAATTTTCAAAACAACACTCATGGCGACTTCAATGGTATGCGGCAATTTCACGAAATTCTCCGCCAGCAAAGATGACCCAAACTTAGGAGCAAAATTCACGGATTGGCTTGAAAGGTTCGAGAACGAGCTAATTGCATGGGGTATTAAAGACGACTGCCAAAAGAAAGCTCTTCTAATCAGCAACGCGGGCGATGTAGCGTGGGAAAAATGGCGAACCTGTACACCTGCCGAGAAAGGAGACGAGAAAGCGTACACGACGGCTAAGAAAGTGCTATCAGAGTACTTCGACAAGAAAAGAGATCCAGATTTCGAAATCACTAAATTTAGAAAATGTTTTCAAAAAGCAGAGCAATCGATTGATGCCTATGTTACGGAACTACGAGCACTTGCAAAACACTGTGAATTTGGTGATCGAGCTGACAGCGAGATCAAATTACAGATTAAACTACACTGTATTTCATCGAGGCTTCGACGAAAGGCATTTGCAGAGCCGCAGTGGGAACTTGAAGATCTATTAAAATATGCCAGAGCTTTGGAAGTTTCTAACCGACAGGCTAATGAGGTAGAAAACAGTTCAAGTAACATAAATACCGTGAAATACACAAAGTCAAAGGAAAAACACCCGAAGCGAAATGAACAACATCGGCGAGCAGCGACATGCAGAACGACACAAAACACATGTAGAAATTGCGGATTCGAATACCCTCACCCAGGAGGAGCAGAAAACTGCCCAGCAGCGAAATCAACTTGTAGATTCTGTCAAAATAAAGGCCACTACGAGCGGATGTGTCGGAAAAAGAAATTAAACAACAAAGATAGAAGCCAAGGTCAACATCATACCACAGGGAGCCCCAGATCGACACAATATCGAGGAAAAAACCCCAACATCGGCAACAGAGGGCGACCATCAGCCAACAGCACAACTACAACTGGAAATTACAACCTTTCGAGAATGCCTGGTGATAACAGCGACAGTGATGACTACAATTATGTTTATCAAGCAAGCAGCGTGACCACAAGCAAACTACCCAAATTTAAAGTACACATAGCGGGATGTCTTGTAACAGCCACAGCCGACACTGGATCAACCTGCAATATTATTGACGAGAAAACATATGAGAAAATCAACGAAAACTATGTCACAACAAAGGGAATGGAAATTAGATTATCCAACACAGCTCAAGAAATTCTGACATTCAACTCAGACCAGCCACTGCCGTTACTTGGAAAATTCAAAGCCCATGTTAAATCAAAAGATCAAGAAATCGTGACAACCCTTTATGTCACCAAAGGAAACCCAGGAAATCTGCTTTCATTCAACTCATGTTTGGACTTAAATCTTGTTCAAGTCAGCAACAACATTAGCAGTACAGTCTCATCAGGCAGTAAGGACACTGATAAAATTATCAGCAAATACCCAGAAATATTTGATGACAGAATTGGGAAGCTCAAGAATTACGAGGTAAAGCTACACATAAATCAGGACATCAGGCCAGTTGCACAGCCACATCGTCGGGTTGCCTTTCATTATCGAGAAAAAGTTCAGGAGGAGATTGACCAACTACTGAAAGCAGATGTAATTGAAAGAGTGGACGGTCCAACCCCATGGGTGAGCCCCATTGTTGTAACACCAAAGCCTAAACAGCCAGATAAGATTAGAATGTGTGTTGACATGCGTGCTGCAAACACCGCCATAGAGAGAGAGAGGTACATTACCCCAACAGTTGACGACATCATAGGTCAGCTTAATGGTAGCTCAGTATTCTCAAAGCTAGATCTAAAAGCGGGTTATCATCAACTACCACTGGCACCAGAGAGCCGATACATCACTGCATTCGCAACTCAGACCGGCTTGTACCGCTACAAACGTTTAAGTTTTGGTATCAACTCAGCAGCTGAAGTATTTCAACATGCAATCTCTACACTACTAGCTGATATCCCTGGAGCGATCAACATCTCAGACGACATTATAGTCTTCGGCAAAACGGAACAGGAGCACAATGAAATACTCGACAGGGTCCTAAAGAAATTGTCTGACAACAACTTGACGCTCAATGCGAGGAAATGTGAATTCAACAAGGCTTCACTGGAGTTTTTTGGTTTCATCTTTAGCAATGGTGGCATGAAACCCGACCCCAAAAAAGTTGAAGACATCCAAAACCTAGTCCCACCTACCAGTGTCAAAGAACTGCGAAGCGTCCTCGGTATGACAGGTTATTCATCAAGATTCATTCAAGACTATGCAACCATCACAGCGCCATTAAGAGAGTTAACACACAAACACAGCACATGGAACTGGACAGAGAAACATCAGAAAGCCTTTGACACCCTCAAAGAGAAACTGCAGTCAGCACCTGCATTAGCCTATTTTGACATCGCCAAGTCAACAGAACTCATAGTAGATGCAAGCCCCGTTGGACTAGGAGCGATCCTTACACAGAGAGACGACAAAGGTGATTCTCATGTCATAGCATATGGTAGCAGATCGTTGACCCCCACAGAACAAAGATACTCACAAACAGAGCGAGAGGCACTAGCTGTGATATGGGGGTGTGAGCATTATCATCTATATTGCTTTGGCAGGCCAGTAACTGTCTACACAGACCACAAGCCTTTAACATCCATTTTCAGCAATCCCCTGTCAAGGCCAACACCACGAATAGAGAGATGGTCCCTTAGGCTACAGCCATACCAGCCCACCATAGTATATGCACCTGGTCCCGACAATCCAGCGGACTACCCCTCTCGACATCCAAGGAACAAAACTAAAGCAACTAGTCGCGAAGAGAAAGTGGCAGAGGAGTACGTTAACTTCATATCACATCACGCCGTACCCGTAGCAGTTGATTTAGAAGAAGTCAAAAGAGAAACACTGAATGATCACAACCTACAAAGAGTCATTGAAAGCATAAGGAACAATAACTGGCACAAGAAGGACTCGCAAAATTTAAGATTGGACACAAAAACATTTAGATCATTTCAGAATGTTAAGGATGAATTGAGCGTAAATGCAGAAGGCAATTTAGTACTGAGAGGAACGAGAATAGTGATGCCAGAATCACTACAGAATAGATCCGTTGACATAGCTCATGAAGGCCACCAGGGAGTTGTAAAAACCAAGGCGATGATTAGAGAGAAGGTGTGGTTTCCCTTCATTGACTCACTCATCGAAGATAAGATCAGCAGCTGTTTGGCGTGTCAAGCTGCAACAAAGCATCCTGTCAGAGAACCACTTCAGATGTCGATGCTCCCAGACGAACCATGGTTAGAGGTCTCAGCAGACTTGTGTGGCCCACTACCTTCAGGTCAGCACTTACTAGTCGTTACAGATGATTACTCTCGGTTCCCAGATATTGAGATTGTGCATTCAACAAGTGCTGATGCTGTTATACCACACCTAGACAACATTATATCTCGACACCAGATACCAGCCAAGATACGAACAGATAATGGTCCCCCATTCAACTCAGAATCCTTCTCGAGGTATATAAAAATGATGGGGATTAAACACAGGAAAATCACCCCATTATGGCCTGAAGCAAATGGTGAATGTGAGCGATTCATGAGGAACATTAAGAAAACCTGTACTACAGCAAACATAGAAGGTAAGAATTGGAGACATGAACTGAACATTTTCCTGAGAAACTACCGGGCGACTCCCCACAGCTCAACCGGAATTCCACCTCATACAGCATTATATGGACGTGCCATGAGAACCAAACTGCCAGAGTTGCCACACAATTGCCCAGGCGACCAGTATATGAGACTCACAGATCAAGCCGCCAAAGACAAAATGAAGAAGTATGCGGACCAAAGACGACACACAAAGACATTCGACCTACAACCAAATGACCAAGTTCTAGTGCATAAAGGAAAGGCTTACAAAAAAAAGACTGACCCTTTTTATGAGCCACACCCATACACTGTGATTGAGAAGAAAGGATCGATGGTGACTGCTTCACATGGTAATAACTATATCACAAGAAACTCCAGCATGTTTAAACCTGTCAAACTTGGAAAGATGACTGACAGTAATGCTACTGAACTAGACACAGACATTGACAACTTCGAGTCAACCATGGCTGAACCCCCTAGCAACACCCGAAAGGACAACAACACACAAGGGGAAAGAAGATATCCTACCAGGACCACAAGAGGACAATTACCTCAAGCACTAAAAGACTTTGCAGTGTGACTTTGTATTGAAAAAACATGATAAGTACTTAAAGAAAACTGTGTGATGCTATCGTTTTATGAATTTATACTTTAACTAGGTTAAGCAAACTACATCAGACACTTTATACATATGGAGTCACTAGTATGTAGATCAGTTCATATTTCAGTTGGAGAGAAGATTCTTGCTTTGTTCTTTTGAAAGAAGGGAGAGATGTAGTGTCCTAATGCATCATGGGACAGTCAGGACGCGCGGGAAAAGTGTACATGTATTCAGAGAGCTTGTGTGCTTATGATTCAGAATATATTATTCATTTTATGGAACCAAGGTTGTGTGGAATTATCTTACACGCACCAGTAACATCAAGTGTTTCTTAATAGTAAATTGTTAACACATGCTAAACCTTTTTTCAAACATAAATATTTATTAATAAAATTGTAAAACTAGATGAAATTTGAAAAGTGACAGTATAAAGCCATGTGGTAGCAATGTTCTTATCAGATGCGAACCAGGTGCGTAGTCAGCCATTTTTTCCATTTAAGCCCAAATTGTTCAGCGTAAGTTATATATCAATTTTTTTTCAAGTGCTTTTAAATTTTCTTGCTCAAAACTATTGCAGAGTTCAGCAATGTTTATAACCTTTCAGCATTTTTCCGTGTATGTAGATTGAAAGTCAATATCATATTTATCAAAATAAAACGTTGATAAAGCAGCAATTCGCCTTTCAGCTACTTAAAAGATTCTTTACAGAAACCCAATCTTAACGGCTTAAACCTTTCAGCCCCAGGCAATTTATCAACATCTAACTTCTCCTTACATGTCTCAAACAAAATGATACAACTGGTAATGAGAAATAAGGTATTGATCGAGTGGAATAATCTGTGGAAGTTGAAAAGCCAAATTCTCCCAAACTGCTTAATATATAGAAAGTATGGAGCTTAGTTGGGAGAATTTACCAACCTATCGTCTGTCGTGCTTGGGGCTTAAAGGATTAAAGGCTAGCTGCGCCCCTGCTTGCAGACTAAGCTGCCAAATGTGTCAGGTCAACACAAACAGCGTAGAATTCATGATGACAAGACATGTGCACTGACAGCAAATGTTTAGTGGAATGCGAAAAACACACACTTTGTCACGTAAGTGTTGACTCAGATCGAAGGTATTCACCTATATCAGCCTGGTGAAAGCAAACAATATCGGTTGGATTGGCCCGCCGACAATCTTGAGTTGAGCGAGCACAAGCACCAAAACCCTAAAAAATATCATTCAATATTAATCAAGTTTGAATACATGAGGATATTACATGCCTGCAAATGGATACAAATTTTATCTCTGAGTGGTAGAGTTGATATCTCATGAGTGAGTGCAGCAAAGAAGTGAAATATAGACCCTTGTCATAAATGGCGGCGATTATAATATTCTTTTGCCTACATTCAAATTAGTCCAAAAGACCTCATTTGGGGTAATATATTCTTTTGAAAATTTATCTCAAGAACGACGTTCGTAGGACAATTTGAATGTGGACAAAAGAATATTAAAATCGCTGCCATTTATGACAAGGGTCTATCAACTTGAACACGAGAAGTTTAAAGTCGTATCCACAAGTGAACATGTAATATTCTGCTTAACATATAGACAGTGATGAATTATCAATTATCAATTATTAATAATTATTAATTCTATAAATTAATGATAATAATATTAAAAATTATTATTATTAATAATAATAATTATTAATATTATTAATAATTATTATTAATGAATTTATAATGAAATTTAAAATTATTAATTAAAAAAGGTAACATGCATGACATGATGCTGTGATGGTAATTTCCTTTTGGCAAAGACTTAAGTAGTCATAACTGTGATGTCCCCACATGTGAAAGATAAAAATAGTGTCTCCACTACACGCGATCAAAATATAGTTTTTTGTAAAAGGAGACATCCTGATATTTCATCGGTATCTATGTAATAAATACTAGCTATGCAACACTTTTGAGTGGGATACCATGGAATATCCCATGTGCCACATGAAGAAAACAAAAAGTGACAAGTGGCATTATGTGCTGACTGCAGTATCCCACGAGAAAGTGTTGCATGACTAATTTATTCCATGCCTACATCTTCAAAAATTCTGCAAAACTGGCCGGAGATGTATAAAAATCTTTCTGGAAACATTTGGAAATCTTTGGAATGGTTTAAAATCGTTTTTTAAAGCATTTTTACGATTTTTAAAAATTTTTGGAAAATCTCTGGAGATATTCGGAAGTGTCCTCAAATTTCTGGAAATTTTTTTAAAATCTTAAAAAAATAGTTAGACAACGTTTCTAAGGCATTTTCAAGAATTTTCAAAATTTTCAAAAAATTTTTGGAAATCTTTGGAAGTGCTTGGAAATCTTCAGAAAACTTCAAAAATAGTTTAAAACCATTTTTAACACATTTTTGTGATTTTCGAAAATTTTCGGAAAATCTTTGTGAGTATTTGGAAATGGTTGGAAATGATTGGAATTATTCTGAAACTTTCATGAGAGCTAATAATTTTATTTAATAAATTTCCAATTAAGACTTGAGTCCATGTTATAGAACATAGTTACGTCATGCAAGTAATGACAGGAAGGTCGAGTGGAATAATATATCTTGCATACCGCAGAATATGAAATGGCAATCTGTCCTCTGACTGGCTGTATTTTTCAAGGCATGGGATAAAAACCATTATTATATGGCCAACTAAATCCGCGCGCTACGATTGGTTAAATCGAGGTCCATAAGTACCCGTATTCGGCCCTGC
>JAOCPT020565890.1:0-10849 GCA_026546935.2 Palythoa grandiflora | reverse complement strand
TGGTTTACAAAGGAGCTTCCACCATCAGCATATGAATTACAAGCCAGTAAACTTTGTGGGACATAATTTCCCCGTCCGGACGTCCTGAGCTTAGTTCTTCAAAAGCAGCACAACACATTTGATGCTATAAGACATGTTTAGATCGAATCAATCGCCCATCTTCAGTTGGAATGAAAATTACTGTGGCTTTACTAATTATTTATAGGTTAAAAAGTTTCTATTAAAGTATCTATTTAACAGATACTTTCTAACCGACAAATAATTAGTAAAGCCACTGTATAATTTTCATTCCAACTAAAAATGATCAATTGATTCGATCGAAACATGTCTTGTAGAATCAAAAATGTTGTGCTGTTTTTGAAATGTGTTACAAGTCTGCTTCTTTTTTTACGTTTTTCAGAATCTGGTTAACCTTCACCCTATTTTATGCGAAGATTCAAACAGCAACAGTTCATTTCCTGGTGGAAGTTCCTTTACTGTTCTAACTTTCTATGATTAAGGCATTGTACTATACTACGTCAATTAGTATTATGAGTGTTTGATAGTATAATTTTAGCATTGACATTAAATGGTCCATAATGCAAATCAGCCTAGTGGCTGCAATGTTTTTAAGGACAATAAAGATCTATCTATCTAGCAATTTCTCGGCTAAGGAGAAAATTCATATGCTGCAAGGTTGAAAAATAGGATTATTTAAAGTCCAGAATGACCAAATAGATTGCAGTGAGGCTCATGAACTAAGTCACAGATAATGTCAATTGCAAACTACGAAAAAAAAAGCTCTCGAACATTGAACGTGGAGGATATGTCATAAACTAGAACAAATTTAAGTTTCGTTCCTAACTTTTGAACGTTAACGTACAATTAAAGGCGAAGCTACTTTGTAACTTTCTTTTCCCCCCTTTTGTTGCCGTTGTTTTAAGTTAAAATGTCTTCGGTATTCTAGTCTCTTTTCCCAAACATAAAATAACTATTATATTGTTGATTGTTTTTTTTTTAATTCATTTTCATAGGTGCCGTCTGACAGTTATAGAACTCAGACCGTTTCTAGAGCTGTAGAACTGAGTTGTACTGAGGTATATTTCTGATCCAAAAGTGAGCCCTTCACAGGAACAGTTGACTGTGGCCATTATGAGGGGTGAGATTCAGTGCATGCATTTGTGTTATGGTTGCACAAAATAAAAGTGACAAATATATGTAATCATTATGGTTACACATATTGTACACATTCATAACCAATTTTTTTTCTCTTGTATAAGGAAAATTGTAAAGAGGCAATCATACAGGAACCGTAAAAACTTTTATTAAGACCATATAATCGTAAGCGCCCGCGCCCGAACCGGTGACAGTGCTGGGGCAATGACTGGAACATGTCGCCGAGGGATCTCAGACTGTGCTGGGAAAATTAAGGCTGATTTCCTTATGCTTTAACTTCCTTAGCACAGTCTGGGATCCAGCCTTTAAACGATGGCTACGGGCGTGCACCATTAGGATAGCAAGTGTCTCAAGTTTTGATGAATGTTGAAACTCGTCAGGCTAATATAATAAATGTAAGATATGAAGAACAACAACGTAATAAAATCAGGGTGATAGAGGAGTTTTTCCTGATCCGTTATTGGGCCAAAAACAAGTCTCTGATCCGTTATTGGGGTGACGAGAATGCAATCCTGATCCTTTATTGCCATAAAAATAAGTCTGTAATTTGTAATGCTGCCAAAAATCTTCTATCATAAACTTCGCAGTATTGAAAATAATACTGTATTTCGTTATCTGGGGAAACCCCCTTATATACCACCCTGTAAAAAAAAATATAACGATTTCGATGTACAATTACATAGAGATACAATTGAAATTAACCGGCGTTTCAGTGTCATACTGACGCCATTCTCAAGGTACTGAGATAAATTATTCAGTTTTGAAATCTTAAACTGAGATGAATATTTGAATAATAGAGGCGGAGTTCTGAATTCGAAGAAAACTTTCGTGCGAGTTGAGTCTGATTGAATGTTCAACGACGGTTTAAGGTCTTTTATGAACGTAACAGCATTTCATACCAATAATTAAGGCTATATACATATAATCTGTATTTACATGTGCTGTCAAGCATAAGCAATGTGTCATACCATGTCGTGATAATGGGATTTTTCTTTTTTCAAAAGTCAAAGATATATTTTAAAAGCTGGTTGCCAAAGTTTTACTTACTTACTTATTTCAGTTTATTTATTTACTTTTAAGTAAAAGGCTTAAAAGCCTCATCGTCCCCAGTGGGACATAAGGCCATTATTCGGCGCTTCTGCTATTGGTGGTTGCGGGCGAAATGTTGTGCCTCACCCCAAGTATTGTCAAGATCTTTTAGTTCAGAGTTGATAGTTCTCCGCCAAGTGTTCTTAGGCCAGGTTTCCGCTTTCCTGGTGGTATCCACGGTAGGGCAACCTTGGGTATCCACTGATAGTCCATGCAAAGCACACTAGCCATCTCATGCACCGGTATCGAATTTCAATGCTGCTACTGCTGTTTTTTTGTAGAGTTCTTTGTTCGAGATAACTTCAGACCAAAGTATACCACAAATTCTTAAGTTTTAAGTACTCAAACTACTTGAAAATTCTATTACCGCTGCCGCTGATTGTCATATTTAAAGATATGTTTAAAGATATAGGTAAAAGTCTTATTGATATACTAAAAACCTAACGTTTTCGAACATTTAGTTGATTATAAGAATCACTGAAACTGATCATCTTCAGGTTCAATGAAAACTTTCTGGAACAACGCAGGCCAGTGCAAACTAAAAATTCTATAGAAAACAAAGAAAATCAAGTCCCTATTTAACAATAAAGATAAAATTAAACATCCTTCTCACATCGTCTACCACGGCACGTGCAACTGCGGATCTGATTATGTCGGCGAAACCTCAAGAAATCTCGAGGAACGCATTAGAGAGCATAAAGATACAACCAGATTATTTGAACCAGCCCGACGTCTCGCCTTAAACCCAAGCCACTCTTTCTCCTGGAAAGCTATCGCCCCTGCCTTTTCCTGGACTATTCGCCGTATCATTGAATCTTTACTGATTGCAAAGTTCCGTCCCAATTTGAATAAACAAGTTCAAGCCTTTTCTTTGTCTCTATTCCCTTCGGGGATAACTTAACATCTATTAACTGTATATAACTGGGTTTTTCCGTGAAGTTTTAATTTAAGCTGAAGATGACTCAAAGAGTTGAAAACGTTTGTTATAACTATTAACTTTTAAAAACTTTTATGCCATTTTAATATCTTAAAACTTTTTCAATTCCAAAAAGAATTTCAAACGTTTATATAACAATCCGAACGAAGTCAAATACAATATTGCTGTACGATTGCTCGAAATAAGCGAGTTTTTATAATTAAAGTATCTATTCCATAACTTAAAAGTATTCTGCAATGTTCAATCTTTAAACCCCTACGATTGCATTTCGGCCTTGAAGCCTTGACCACCCATAGCAACTACACAAACTAAGCATTTATATCAGCGCCCTGCATGATCATTTAACTATATGAACGCAGACTGGTGGGATCGATTAATGTTGTTTTTGTTGTCCAAGCTGTTAATGTTTGTGTTTTGAGAGATAGAAATTCTCTATAAAACACCGTAAGTATTCAAATTTCAATAGCACAATATTGATTAAAGAATATTTTAAGAGTTGACACCCTTTACTACACAGATTGTTGAAATTCTCAGTCAAGCCGTTTTTGGTATTAAATAAAATGAAATTGTAAACAGCTGATAAGGAAAAAGAAGATGCATGCAGTTTCTTCTGAGTTTAACTTTGTTCTTTTTCAACTTTACTTTATATGAATAAAATATTTTAATAATATCTAAAAATATGACATGATTGGCAATAGCAATACTTGCATGTAATCTTTCTTAAAGTTATCAAATAAAAGGTCAGTTTTATAGGAAAAAACGAGATTGACTGACCAAGCATTTAAGAGACTAAACTTTGTTGTGAACAAGATTAATTAAAGCTTTTTGGTTTCATTTGACTGTTACAGACTTGAAAGTTTTCAATGAAACCCTAATTTTGTTTCTTTTTTGGGGGAGTCGAGGGGGGGATATGTGTACCCAACGACAACTTTTTTAGCCGCCACTTGAATTTTTTAGCCATACCCAGCCCTAAAAAATTAACCGAAACCCTGCATGCGGAATGCAACATTTATTCAGACCCAGATATAATGATGTCCAATTCAGTCCAACAACACAACTTCCGCGAAGCTGCCAGTGCACGAAACACGCTTTGGCTTTGTTCATTTTATATTTTCTAGCGTTTTAGTAGCGAAGTAAGGCAGGACTCACTTATTTAGCAGTACGCAGACAATTATTAACCGACAGGCTTTTCGATAAGGCAATATGTGACAAAGGCAGTAAACTTCATGATCTCTTATACCGCCAGTAAATAATGTGAATATGTCTCTTAGACGGCAACGTCTTTTTTGCGTCCCCAAATTTAAGACCAACCGCTTCGGCAACAGCTTTATTGTTAAAAATTGTCTCTCGCGTTTTAAATAGCGGCACATATAGTTCAATATATATTTTTATATATATTTTTACTTTTTGTTTTTCATTTTATCATTTTCTTGTAAATAGTCCCCCTTTAATATATTCTTATATTTTTATATTTAGTCTTACCCTCTGCAACATATTTGTAAAATAGTCATAATTCACTGAACCCTTTGGTTGCAATGATTATTAAATAAAGTATCTATCTATCTCTCTACCTAACAGCTTTTTTTTCGAAAATAGAATCTTGAATGCAAGGGTATTTTACAGTTGATTTTTGAGAGTACATGCGAACTTGTAACAGATTGTGACGGCAAATTTTGTTTACATTGCCCGATTGGCTGAACAATGATCCATGCAGCCTCGACTCAACGATCCGGAACATGCAGCCTTCTGGAGTTTCATTTTTGTGCACTGTTCGGCATTTGTAACTAAATCTCAGCTTTACAAACAACCAAGATTTTAAGAAAGCAATTTTTGGTTGGAAATAGAGAGTCACAATTATTGTTTTCCTGTTTCGATTACACGTTGGACTTCTGAGAAAATCTAACAGAACTGACGCAAAAATTTCATCAGGACGCGTTCCAGCTCTTGAAAAATTCATAATTTTTACATTTTAGTCAAATTTCTAAAAACGTTTACCATCGTTCAAAAGAGGAAGGACTAAATAAGATAATATGATTGTTTAGGTTCATTTCAGTTAATGCGCGATCTTCTGGAGCGATCGCTGCAATGCCTAAATTTGACTCTGAAAAGGACAACTTACCTGGTTTCCGACCGTCCTAAGAAAAAAACGTTAAAGAAATGAAATAAAGCGCAGCAATTGGAAATATTGTCATTTTTGTTAATCACATAGACTGCACTTTTAGTACAAAAAATTGGACGAAAACGTATCTTGTGTCGAAAATTCATTGGTCTTTCTTACGCGGACAGCCTCTTAATTGCTCTTTGTGCAACCTTGGGTCCTGCATTGAAAATTTAAAATGTTGACGATACATATCATTATGTACTAACAAAGCAGATTCTTGATTATTTATTTTTACTCCCTAACATAGATCAGGCCCACTCGCACACCCTCCCCTCCCCAAAGGAATGATCATAACAATTAGAAATTCTAAGTGGAAATAAGACAGAGAAACCTAAGAACAAATACCATTCACTGCTGTAGCTAACACTGCCTTGCATTATTTTGAGTGAAAACAAGTGAAAACTATATCCGGCCTACATCAAAAAAGGAAAATTGAGATCACAAAACAAGCAAATTGCCGCAAAAACGGCTCAGATGAGCTTTAACTGCTTCAAAATTTCTTATAGTTTTGCTAACCGAGATCAAAACGCAGAATTTCGTTTTTATACGACCCGAATTTTAAAGTTTCAGAAGGTGCTTTTCCCATGACCCCCTAAAATACCTTTTCTTTCGGTATTTGTTCGTTACCTTGCCCTCGCCATCAACCCCTCCCCCCCCTCCGACATACACGCATGCAAAATATCCTGAGTAAGGGTCGGTCGATAATTGTGAGCTTTAATCTCAAATAAGGTACCTTAACGATCACCCACAGCGTGTATTTACTTCTGTTTTGGCGGCCAACAGGTCTTACAAATACCACGGACGCCTGTGGCTCTAAAAAAAAAAGTGGAAACACACACCTCGCGTGATTGTAAAAGTACCTTGTTATTGTATATTGTGAATAATTCTTTTTTCTGACTTAGTGTGTACATATAACTCGAAAAAGCACATTTATTCATATATTGGGCATCTCCGAAACATACTATATTCTACTGATCACAATTTTTTATGTAAATCTATGCATTGTATGGAGTTAGACCAATGCAGAAATGGGAAATAAATTATATTGTCTAATGTGAAAAGACGGCATGCTTCTTGTTGTTGACTGCTACTTCACAAGTTGTCTTACTAGGACACACGCTGAACCTAAGATATGTAAATTTGACAATAAATTCCGTGGTACTTGAACGTGCAGCCTCCTACCCGAGGTGGGTAAACGATCCCAGGGAGATAAACGACCCCAGACCCCAGGAACGGAATCAATAAGAAACTGAGACAGAGACAAAGAGGCATAGAGAAACAGACCAAGAGACATGGAGGAACAGAGAAAAAGAGGAATAGAAACACTGAGGAATCGAGACACACAGACACAGAGGAACAGACACACAGAGAAACAGACAAAGAAGAACAAACACAGAGGAACGCACACACAGAAGAACAGACACAGAGGAACAGAAACACAAAAGAACAGATACAGAGGAGCAGACACACAGAACAACAAACACAGAAAAACAGACACACAGAAGAACAAACACAGAGGAACAGACACACAAAAACACTGAGAATAGAAAAACACAGGCACAGAAGAACCGAGACACACAGACACAAAGATACACACAGACGCACAGAGAAACAGAGGAACAGAGACAAAGACGAACCGAGACACAGAGGAACAGAGGAACATAGGAACCATGACACAGAGCCACAGGGAAAAAGACACAAAGAAAAAGAGACTTAGAGGAGCAGAGGAACAGAAATACAGGAGAACAGCGACAACGAAAAACTGGGACAGAGAGGAAAAAAACGGAACGCAGAAAAAAGGACACATGGGGACAGAGACAGAAAAACAGAGACATGACGAAACAGAAAAACAGAACAGAGACACAAAGGAACAGAAGAATGATCATAATGATAATGATCAACAAAGTTAACCGACAGGTGGTAAAAATAAAGAACAAGGTTTTATCGTAAACAAATTTTGATCATCGTACAAGAAATTAAGATCCTCGTTTTGCGAGCTAAAGTGAATTAACTGAGATAATGAACTCTATATCAAGCAAACAACAACTAATACTTTATTTTTGCCAATCACAAACTAAATCTATTATATGTATTTTTATCATTTAATGTTATATGTCTGACAAATATGCCGCTTAAGAACAAAATTATATTCTAAAACATGTTTCATATCAGCAAAATATTGGTATTTTTTAAACTGAAATATAAAAGCTACAGAAGCATTAATGATTACACCAAAATTCTAGCATTGCTTATTGATAAAAATCAAAATGAAAAATTGCAGTTAAATCCAGGATTATGGATTGACTCTAAACGTATAAACAACACAAAAATTGTGTACGATTGTTCTAATTTCACGAGTTCTTCAACGCATACTCAGTTTCACAAAGTTTTATTTTAATTCCAGGTTTTCTTTTACTTTTTCTTTTTTTTTTCTGTTTGAACTGCAGGGTTTCAATTATTCCCCTGAGAATAAAAATATTAGAGGAGCGGTAGCCATGTTGGTTGACGAAAATTAGACACAAATGGAAAAGGTTTTGTTGAAATTCAACCATCATGGCTGCCGTGATGTCTATTGCAACCCTGCAATTGATCAAGATTTAGTAACAGCGTACAAAACAAGAACGGTTCCCTTAAAGAGAATATTTTAGCAATCAACGTTTTTACTTAGAAAAAAACCCTGCACGGATGAAGAAGGCTCTGCACGTACACAATCAAAAGTAGGAGTCATGGCAACAATATTTAAAAACCAAGCGGAAATCCGTTCTCATAAGCCCACGGCGGCCGATACAAGAAATTAGCGAACCCTTCGTCGGTTTCCAATTCTTTAAGAAATTTTGGTTCAAGCATCAAGTTTGGTTGATGTAAATAAGTTTTGATTTCAACGATGACTATTATCAAACTTCGGTCAACTGTTCAAACAAAAAAAGCAAATTAAAAAGAAAACCCGGAATTGGGATAATTGAGTAGAGGTTGAAATATTTGTGAAACCGAACACCATTGCAGTACCTGCAAGGGCGAGGAAGAAAGTTTATCCGTTAATTCACACAGCGGTTTCTCCTAAAATGCTAAAGGTACACTTTATATAATCCTATTCAAACGTCCCCTATCATTTACCGTCTCTAGCTGTAGGCAGGAGAGAGCTGAGGATTTCTTCACATATTATTTTAAGTCTTCCGTATTGTTTCACGAGTTCAACTATATGTAATAATGTCCATAATCTGCGAGTAACAGTGCATTCACGGAATTAAAAGAACGAAAAAGTCCTCGCCCTCCCCTCCCCCTGCCGTCAGTGCTCCATTTAAATCTCTAACATCATTTTTAAGGGCTCGGGACAAACGTCTACTTTTTCATGAGTTGAACTAATTTGAAAATTCCGTCGACCCAAATTAAAACATTCGCCTATTTAGGTCAAACTTTAATCCCAATTTAGACGAACCAAATGAGAACCAAATTCTTTTGATCAGCTCGTTCAATGGACATGAAAATGGCGCGTTGTATAAAACAAGCTCGAAGGCAAGCGATCTTTTTCGCAACAGCCTTGCTTGATCTGTGTTGGATTTCTGGCTGCCAAGGTTAAGTTCGCTGTTGCGCGGTCAGCAGAAACCGACTCCTTTACATACAACCAACCCGGAACATTCATGAACATCGAAGTTTGAATATCTGCTACAAACTGGCATCCTGCATTTCATATCAATGTATTTTGTAGTAACAAAACAACAGCGACAAGTAATTTTATCATCAACCGTCTAAAATCTGTTATATTGGAGAAAACCTGCACATGTAGCATTAACTGCGCATGACCCGTGATTAAATGGAGCAGATTATTATAGCAGACAGATAGAACTTGTCAGACGATCCAAATAGAATCTGTCGAACTTAATTGGGGCAAATGTCGAACTGTTCATGAACTTAGTCTGTGAATTTAGTTCCAGACATGTAACGTTCAACGTTTGTCCCGAGCCCAAGTACTTTTTTTAAATAACTAAAATTAATAAGTTCAACAATTGTTCAACAATTCTTCCAAAAATTATCAATAAATGTTAAGTAAATGTTAATCAAAATTCATTCAATGTTCAGTAAAGAAATGCTAAATAATTGTTCAGTAAATGCTCAATGTTCAAACAACCTTCAATAAATGTTCGACAAATGTTAAAATAATTGTTTAACGAATGTTAAATTCGAAGAATACAAACCAGAAAAAACATTTATGAATTCTATAGCCCTATTTTCTATTCAAATAAATGTACCTTTGTTCGTATCGTGGGATCGCTGTTTACCTGTAGCAATCAGATAAATGTACCTTTGTACGTATTGTGGGATCGCTGTTTATCTGTAGTATCTGTTCTTCCTTTTATTCGAGTTTAATTTAGAGGTAATTTTTGAACGAGTGAATTTTTCAAAAAGTATCAAAATTGCATGAGCCCTGAGGGCGAATGCAATTTGTGCGTTTGTAAATTATTTCCAAATTGGGCGAGAAAAGTCGGGTGGTTACTTTTTAATAAAAATAATAATTATACATAACATTACATAGCAAGTTTTGCTTTGGACGCCGGCAATTTTGCAACGTTCATCTTCAAATATCACACAACCACAACAAAATAATTGATTAGTTCTTACCAAGCTCTATTGTTTATAAGCCAATCAAAAGCGACAGTTCTGTGAGTAAATTGCACTGAAGAACTCTTTTTTGCACTGTTTTTACCAAGCACTGCTCTCAGCCAATCAGAATCGAGTAATTTTGTTATGTAATTTATTAAAACAGTTACAAAAAGAACTTTTTATAAAATCATTTAAAATTTTTAAAAAAATGTTTCCGGATATCCTGCTACAAAAAGTAGAAACGCTGTTTGGACACATGATGTTACTTTTAATTCTGGGGAGCACCTTTCCCTGAAAGATAAAAAAACAAGACGATTTAAGTGACAAGTGTAATGCCATTATTTGTTATGAGACTTTCCTGTCACCATTCTAACAATCTAAGAAGGGTATTCCAAAATGTATTTTTACCTAGATCTGCAAAAAAATTATTTCAAAATGGAAGTTTTGTCTTAGAAAGGACAAGAACCTATTCATTTCATAACGCACAAAATTGAAAAGTGGAAAAGGTAAAGATAATTTGTTCTTGAATCCTTCTGTTCTTCCTTAACCAATCTAAACCTATTTTTACTCTGTTTGACTTGATTCGTCAAGAGTGAAGCATTAAAACTGTTGTCTATCAACCAGTCTCGTGTTGGACAAAGTGAACACTTCTTCTATACACATATCACGTGGGTGTTGTATTCTTGCGCAAATTTCTCTCGTCGATGTGTTGGTGGGGAGCAGAATGTGATTGGTTGAATGTTTTCAACATGCCACACGTAGCGTTTCTTGTCTTTTGGAATGCACCTCACCAAGTGAACATAAACAGCTGAAAACCAGCTTTTAAAAAACGGCCGTCATACTTTGCTTAGACGCTTATTTTTTTAGATTTTCTCATCTATTCAGACCTTACGAGGATCCTCTTCCCT
>JAOCPT020565860.1:0-10849 GCA_026546935.2 Palythoa grandiflora | reverse complement strand
TTCTTCTTCTTCTTCTTCTTCTTCTTCTTCTTCTTCTTCTTCTTCTTCTTCTTCTTCTTATTCTTCTTCTTCTTCTTAGATGGAGAGATAAACATGGACAAAGCCGCGAAGGGTAAAAACGAAGAGAAAAATAATAAAACAGACAAAGATACCATTCAAACCGTGAGTAAAAAAGCCAATACCGAGGAGAAGAGAGCAGAGGGGACACTTAACGAGTCAGACAAGGGAGATGAAACGAATGAACTCAAACGGAAAGATGCTTCTACAACAGAGAATAATGAAATAATCAAAACGAAAGAAGAGATAAAAGACAAGATCGGCGGAATCGAAATTGAGGACCCCGTGTGTATCACTTTGGAGTTTTACAGGTTAGTACGCCGGGGGGCCACTAAAGATTGATTTACCAGCCCCATGGACCCCACTCCTATAATTTACAGACTGACGGGGAAAGGGAAGGGGGGGGGGAGGGGAGGGGGAAGGATTTTTCTTGGTCTAAATTTTTTTCTGAAGGGATTCTTTTTGGTTTGATAGTCCGACGGGATTTAATTTGGGTCTGTGAAAATATGCCTTAAAATTAAGAGTGCCTATTACGAAGAACTTTTCACAGCTCAATTCAAGACACACAGCGAACAGCTTGAACATTATGGTACAAGGACATCTTGTGGATCTTTTTACAATACCAAAAATGGTCGGGATTCTTTTTGAGACAAGAATTTTAAAAGAGAAATCGTTTTTGCTTTAAAATCAAAAACTCTTTCGGACCCCTCCTCCTCCCATCCTCCACCCTGTCTGAAAATTAAAAGAATGGGGTCCCTGGCGTTGATAATCGAGAGCGATGAACTGATTGTGTTGATAGTTTAGAAATCAGTGACAGTGAATGGTGTTCTGAAGCCAAAACGTACTAATTTTTTCGGAAGTCGTACCATCGTCATCAGAGACAGTTCGATTGCTAACTAGATTTGTTGGCCTTCCTTTAGAGCACAGCAGGGCAATTTTAAAAAATAATGTCATGTTCAAAGGTAGTATTTTGATAAACGTTATAGTTAGGTGAGCTCTTCATTAGCCTTGGAATAATATGGAAGATAACTCAATCTTTTACACACCTGTTGGCCTACTGGAGCCAGCCGATACAATTTTATTAATTTACTTTATTTAATTATATTTATTTACGACATTTTGGAAGATCTTGCCCAGGGAGGATACCGAATAGGACTTGAGGTCCCTTACCAGCAGCACCTCCTACGGGTCAGCGGACAGAAAAAAATAGTTTTCTAGCATTTCGAGCTCGTACTCCAATTGTTCAATATTGTCTATTACGCAATATTTCCTATTGTCTCAAGCAGGTTTCAAACTATACGCAACAACATCCAACAAGTCACAACAAGTTTTAACATGCTATGTAAACAACACGCAACTTTGTTGGGCCCGATATGTTGCGTCCGTTTGCATGGCATGTTGTGACTTGTTGGATGTTGTTGCGTATAGTTTGAAACTGGTCAAACCTTTGGCGCAACAAGTCCCAACATTTCTATCATTCTGTGACCGGGAAAGCGTAACGGTAACATGTTGCGTCCGTTTGCATGGCATGTTGTGACTTGTTGCGACTTGTTGGATGTTGTTGCATATAGTTTGAAACTGGTCAAACCTTTGGCGCAACAAGTCCCAACATTTCTATCATTCTGTGACCGGGAAAGCGTAGCGGTAACATGCATTGCACCCGCTTGCATGGAACTTACAGCAATATTGGCCTCGTATACACACGTCTGCGCAGGCGCATTGCAGCATTACTGTACCAGAATGCATCGCTTCTTTAGACGATCGCCAACAATGTTGGGAGCTGTTGCGTTCCTTTGCACGCACCACGCAACAACTGCCAACATTGTTGGTCTAAGAATGTTGGGATTTGTTTCGTCCGTTTGCATGCACCTTAACCCTTTGAGCCCCAAGCTTGACAAATGACGTGTTGTTAAATTCTCCCAACTGAGGTCCATACTTCCTATATAAGCAGTTTGGGAGAATTTGGCATTTCAACTTCCACAGCTTATTTCGCTTGATCAATTCCTTGCTTCTCATTACCAGTTCTATTGATTTGTTTTGTTTGAGTTATGTAATGAGAAGTTGGAGGATGATAATTTGCCTGGGGCTGTACAACGGTTAAAGGTTTTAAAAAATCTGCTCTAAGGCCAAGTAAAAAAAAGTTAGTGTCCCTGCCCAACCATTGAAAAAGCACCCAACTCAATTTATTTTTTATTTTCATAGTTTTTCTTTAACAATGTTTTAATTATACTATTTTGCTACTGCAAATTAAAATTTCGTAGAAGTCTGAATTAGTACCCATGATAAAGATGACACTTAGATAAAAGGTAACAAGAAAACTTAAAATATACGTATCAAATAATTTAGAACTGTTACAGCATTTCAAATCATAAATCTATAGTTTTTTTCTTTGGGGCGAGATGACCAACACTTGGGGCGAGTTGACCAACACTTGGGGCGAGATGACCAACACTTGGGGCGAGATGACCAAGGAGTTGAGGCGAGATGACCAAAATCTGGGGCGAGTTGACTTGGGGTGAGATGACCATGAGGCGAGATGACTCTCATTCAGATAAAATAATGACAATAAATTGGGGTCATAATTTTATGTTTTATTATATTTTAGCATCAAAATATCATAAAAAAAACTCCCCCCCAACCATAAAATTTCTGAAAAAGGACGCTAACTAATTTTATTTTTTTTCTTGGCCTTACTTATACAAAATTTATCATTAGTTGATATTTTGGGGTGTTTATTTCTTTACTCCATTTGCAACTCACCATCACTTTTATACTTATACTCCCCTTGACATTCTTCACTATCTTGTAAACCTGAAAAGTTAAACCCGGGGAAACATGGAGTTTTAGTTAATGATCAACTTACCTTCAGGGGATAATAGATTGTGGGATGAACTGGATGTCTCAGAACAAAGACATACAGATGAAAGAGATCAAGATGATCAGCCAGTTAGACCACAACAAAATATTAATAAACTGACAAAAAGAATATTGAAAAAGAAAGTGACAACATCAACAAAAAAAGCAATGAGAAAACAACCACCAAGCGAAAAAGAAATCACAAAAACAAATATACTAAATAATAGAAAGAAAGTGCAAACAACAGCAAAAAAAGCATTAACTACAATGTTAACAACAACAGCATCTACAACAGAAGCAGTATCAACAATGGCTTCCAAAACAATAGCAGAATCAACAACAACAGAGCCTACAGTTCCAGACACAACAAAAGGAAATTCTTTAAAACACAAGTCAAGTACAGAAGGTACAGTAAAACCGAAACAATCAGTGGAGACAATACTTTCAGACTAAACAGAACTAAAAAAAATGCTGTAACCCAAGGTCTTAACCCTTTAAGCCCCAAGCACGACAAATGACGTGTTGTTAAATTCTCCCAACTGGGTTCCATACTTGCTATATAAGCAGTTTGGGAGAATTTGGCATTTCAACTTCCACAACTTATTTCACTTGATCAATTCGTTGCTTCTCATTACCGGTACTATTGTTTTGTTTGAGTTATGTAAGGAGAAGTTGGAGGTTGATAATTTGCGTGGGGCTGTAAGGGTTAACGTTACCGTGTACCTTCAGGGGTGCTTTGCGTCAAAACGATACAGTGCATCTGTTTTAAACCGCAGATACCTAAACCTATATATCAAATTAAAGCAGCCTTTTGAACTAGAATAAAAATTTTGAAATAAAATGAAATTTTATTTTTTTTGCGTTCTCTAAAAACAAGCGATAAAATCGCCTTTCGAGAGTTCCCATTCAAACGGAATTTGTTCGTTTCCCCTAAAATTTTCACATAATATATGAAGAACACGTGTCAGCGTTTTTTGGTTTTCGAAAAACGTTTTATTTTAGAGCAATTTTTTTAAGGTGTACAGACTTTTTTTAAACCCTAATTCCAATAAGCGCCATAACTTTTCTCTGCAATTGAATATGAAAAAACGCAGACACATTTTTTTAGCACTTTTGGTCTGGAAACTGGCGGATTGATTAAATCATTGAATATCGATAATCGCTTGGCGATTTTGTTGCTTGTTTTTAGAGAACGAAAAAAATTTAAAGATTCATTTTAATTCAAAATTTTTAATATAGTTCTAAAGCCAGCTCTATAAGCTTTAATTTGATATGTGGGTTTAGGTATCTACGGTTTAAAACAGACGCACTGTATCGTTTTGACGCAAAACATGCCTGAAGGTATACGGTAACCTTAAACTCGCAAGTTTGGCACATACGTGTCAGTGGCAACTTACAGCCACTGTTATTTGAGAAAATGTAATCAAATAATCTCGTATTTTATTTTTTAAAAGCTCAACATTTCTTTGTCCAGAAACTGGCTGGGAACAATGATTATGCAAAAGTTGCCAGCAATGTCCTGGATCCACCAATCGTTGCTCAGTACGTGAGAATAAACCCATTAGAATGGAATGGATTCATTGCTTTGCGGGCAGAGTTCTACGGTTGCACATCAGGTGATATTACTGATCTATATTATCTATTATCCATTTATATTGAGCATTGTCCATTACGTGCACAGCCCAGGGTTGCCACGGTCTATGAAATTCTTGGAAAGTCCAGGAATAGACCAGTTTCGCATTCCTAGTTGCCGCTGATTTAAATAACTGCAGATTCCTTTAGCATAGTGTAACCTCGTTTTGTTGTTAAGTATTCAAAGATATTAGTGCGAGAGAGCGAGAGATTACACCTTCAACAATACACGCAGTTGTAAGAAGTGTAAAAGTACATTGGCATTTAGGAATATATACTTCATAGTGAGGCTAACACTGTACAAAAGGAATCCGCAGTCATTTCAATCAGCGGCAACTAGGAATGCGAAACTGGTCTATTGAATTAATTGAGTGGAGAGAAATTTCCTATCTCCGCGCGGCCATGTAATATATCCTCTATATATTTAATTATGCGTGCAAAAGTCTGTAATTATTAAGTTTGGATAAAACTCAAAAGATTTTGTTTTGAAAGATTTCAAAATGAAATTAATGGATGTATTTTTTTTTCTCTGTGTTTCGATCCACTCTGGCATCATTCTTAAAAGTTTTTTTTTATTCCGCATATGTGCATAATGAATTTGAAATTATTTAACAAATAACGAATCCTAAGCCGTGTATTACACTGTGATAAAACACGACGGGCATTTGACAGCACGATGAAAATGTAAAAAACACGAGACACAGCTATGCAGGCGATGATAAAAATTAAAAGCTGTTTTAGCTTCTTCTTCTTTCTCTGTTAACGTCTTTAAATCCTTCTACCGCTTCGCAGAGAACTAAATTAGGAATTTCTTCATTTTTTTCGCCATCTCTAACAAAAATGTTGACCAGAGGTACCGTGGCGAAAAACAATAAAACACACTTTTTCTATGAATTATACTCTGATAAAGCATGGTTTTTTGACCAATCAGAGCGCGTGTAGCGTCCTATCTATATCATAAAACCAGATGTAAGTTTTTTAGAATTTCCCAAGAGATCTTCACAAAATAAAATATCAGACTCAATTTAAAGACTAAAAAGTATTTGCCACTTGAGAGAGATCAGCCGATTTCACATCGGGAGCGTTCTTGTTTCACTAAAAACATAATTTGAATGTGAACAGAGTTTTTTATACTTTTGAACCAGGTTTTTTTCGAATTACGCTTACAAACACTGAACCATTCAAGTCGAAGCCAGTTGCTCATTACTTATTAATTTACCGTGTGTGTTGTTTTTGTGAGCATTAGTGCATAATTTGGGATTGGCCAATTGTTCTATTACATTTTATTTTAAAGTTTCCGGCGGTGAGATTTTACTGTCGTGTACTCAGGTATTCTTAAAAACTTTCTCACACATAATGATATACTTTCACACACAAAAAGAAAGAGAAACCTCTTCTGAAAGAAATAAGACCGATAAGTTAAATACTGTTTTTGTGATGCGATTTTAAATATTTAAATCTGTTGTTTCATTGTTTTTAGGGTAGATTTGGAAACTACAGTTCCCTCCATTTTCCCCTCAGTGGTTTTAGAGGCAAAAAAACAAATAATTTTACTCTGCCATGTTTTAGGACCAAGTGTAGACTTACGACTTAAAAAGGTCTTTTAAAAAACAAGCTCATTTTCAAGCTCACTCGACCAAAAAATGAACGTTAAATTCTCCTTAGTATCACGAAAAAATGTTTTTGCAAAACGTAATTATAACAAATAGAAATAAAGCAAGGACTAATTTACGAATGCAAAATTGCCGAATTCTAAAGACTAACAATAAGTGCCGAAAACTGTATTGTACTATTTTCAAGCCGCCTACTTGTAGAACTCTATACTGGCTGAGCGTTTAATGGACCAATTTCGTCATGAAATACTAACTTGCATCCGAGGCTCAGGGTGATAAAACAAAAGGAATAAGTTTTCCACCCACGTTAGAAATATCTTGAAATTGGTCTATTGTACATAGCGGATATTATCAACTGACACATACAATACGCTTCAAAAATGAAGTTGTTAATGGTATCCATTCAATTCATATCTTAATAAATCAGTTTGAAGGTTTACCTCCGTTTGAACAATATCGTTTTTAGCGCTTTTAAACCGTTAGCATGTGTTCAGAAAAAAACTTCCGTTTTTCAAGGACATTACACTACGCTAATTTTAATATTTTGTTCTGTTTGTATTTATGAGAGATCTGTTGAGTAGCTCGCAAAGAAAAGACTGATTTTCCTTGGAAATGTTTGGTGGTGTTAACGATCACCAATTTATCTTTATACAAAATGATCTACTTGTTCTTTTTCTCAACTCACAATTAACGTTATAGTCTAGCGTTTTTCTTGAAGGAATAACTTAACTTCAACAACACTGAAGATCTTATTCAAACTGATACTTTTTTAATATCAGGGAAATACAGATTCTCTCCAAGATCTGATTGCTTGGACATAACACTGGGCAAACCAGAATTTTGCAGGGTCCTGAAGTGTTTTTGGATTTACAAGTTTTTGAAAACGCCGTTGTACGGTGTGCAGAATTCAGTGTAAAAACATTCTTATACTTTCGTAAAAAACTGCGGTAAGCATTGTTATATCTTGTATTTGATGCAGTTTCAACAAATACCAGACTGAAAGCGAAAAACAAGACGCAAATGAGCAAATGTACGCAGCCAACTCCAGTTCATCAATAAACCGTTAAAAATACTGAATATCATTGTTACACGATGCAAAACTACTCGAATCTGTCTACGTATGGACAGAACGGTACCTTCCCTTTCGCAATACCGGGATTCCAAAACTGTGGTATTCTAGACAATGTATGCTATAACATCTTAGTTATTATCCTGCTAAATGCGCTATGTTCTCCGGTTATAACTGGAATAAACGCCCTTGTCATCTGGTCAGTTGTGAAAACCCAATCATCGAGGAGAAGTAATTACAAGATTCTCTTGGCTTTTTTAGCGTCAACAGATCTTCTCGTTGGAATTGTAGTACAGCCGTTGTACATAGCAAGTCGCGCCTGCCACTTAAAAACTGAATGTGATTCTGGTGTTCTGGATATGTTTTATGCCTTTTTCACAACAATGTTCATCACCGCTTCGTTTTACCACCTTGTTATTATCAGTGGAGAGAGGTATCTTGCAATTCAATACGCTCTACGGTATGTTGCTCTTGTAACCTTCAAAAAACTGCTGTGTGGTGTTACGTTATCATGGATTCTAGCGCTGATGCAGGCATTGGCGCTGTTACAACAACCGACTGTCGATCAGCCTTCAATTTTTAGGCCTTTGCTTTCATTGATTGGAGCTCTATCGGCCTTTTTCCTGCTATATTGCAATATCCGTTTGCTGTTCGAGTCAAGAAAGCATTATAATGCAATAAAGGCACAAACACCAAGATTCTCAGAACAACAAACCAATCAAGTCACTGCAGCGGACAACGCCGCTCGCTCTGGAGAGTTGAAAGCAATGAAAACTACAGCTTTAATAATAGGTAGTGTTTTCATATTTTATTTTCCTAAATTCACGGTTTCAATTTTACTTGCTGTCACAAAAACTGATGTACCAAACAGCACTGCAAATGTTGCCACGGATTGGAGCAACTGTTTCATTACACTAAACTCTTTGTTTAACCCGCTTATCTACTGCTGGCGCATCAAAGATATGAGACAGATTTGTTTCGAGACCCTAAAAAAGCTGTTTTGTAAACGAGTCCATAATGAGATACTACCGCTGCCCCAATAGAGTGCCTACTCATAACAGCTACCGCAGTAGGTTGCCAATCAAGTACGAAATTTGATGCTGGCGCAGAAAGTGTAACAATAGAACTGCATTTTAGCCAATCAGCAGTCGAAGCTAGACTGCAGTTAGATGTACGCCAATCTCTTTGCTCTCAAGCACGAAATTCGATGACGGCGCAGAAAGTGTAACAATAGAATTTCATTAATATTTTAGCCAATCAGCAGTCGAAGCTAGACTGCAGTTAGACGTACGCCAATCTCTTTGCTCTCAAGCACGAAATTCGATGACGGCGCAAAAAGTGTAACAATAGAACTGCATTTTAGCCAATCAGCAGTCGAAGCTAGACCGCAGTTAGATGTACGCCAATCTCTTTGCTCTCAAGCACGAAATTAGATCACGGGGCAGATTTCGAGAAACTCTTTTCACAGTCTCCATAATTTCTACGTAGAGGCTCAACGCTATGGTAACAGATCTCGGTGAGGTCAGCAAGTGTCACCAATGGTCTCCTCATAAATGCTGAGTAATGCCTACCGTCTAACCATAGGCTCTGCCACTGAAGTCGCGTGTCACATGTCCCCGTCATCGTAGCCCCAGGAAATGCTTCGGCAGCCGAGTGACAGCGGCGAGAGGCGAGTGTTCTGCGCCTCTAAATAACCGGAACCTGTGACTAAGGGATGGAAAACCCCTACAGAAAACCACTGACGCTCCAGGTCTTGGGGATTGGGCGTGGGGCCAGCATCCCCACCCCATAAAAGAACTTTTGCTACAGAAACCAATACAACAGTTCAACAACGACAGAAAACCTTGGGTCATCAGAGAGAAGACTGCCCTGGAGGAGGTAAGTAACATGACCCTTGAAGACCAAAGCCGAAAGGATGTCGGCAAGCTGAGAACTTCCCTTCTGGATCCCAAAACCAAAATCAGAATTGGCTGCTCGAATGTGAGAACCATGTTTGAAACAGGAAAAGCAGCACAAGTGGCAAAGGAAATGACAGAATACCGAGTTAATATTTTGGGAGTTACAGAATGCAGGTGGACTGATAATGGGAGACTTAAGTTAGCCGATGGAATGTTCAACAGTACTATAAAATTCATGCCGAAAAGACGGACATCATCAAGCAGGTGTGGCTCTAATGCTGGATAAAGTAGCAGAAAGCGGCGATTCATTGGACACATTCTCCGAAATGAAAGGACATCCATCAGCAGGACAGTGCTCTTTTGGACGCCCGAAGGCAAGCGCAAAAGAGGACGCCCCAGGGCTACATGATGCAGAACCGCAGAAAAGGAGTTAGAAGATCTGGGGTTGTCCTGGACAGTCATTAGGAAAAAGGCACAAGATCGACAGTGCTGGAGAACAGTTGTAGAGGCCTTATGTGCCCGATGGCACGACAAGGACAGATGATGATGAATATGGTGGCGTGGTTGGTTCAGTGGTAAGATCTCTGCCTTCTAACCACAAGGTCCAAAGTTCGATTCCCGGCTCAGTCGAGTGTTGAACATTCGTGTGACCTTCTCCACCAAAGTTGACTCAGCTTTCCATCCTCCCAAGGTCGGTAAAATGAGTACCAGCTTCAGCTGGGGGCTAACCTGCGATGGATTAGTGTCCCATCCAAGGGGAGTCAGTGACTCCCATCCACTTAACACTACAGAAACCGGAGATAAGCACCGACTCCGATGAGCCACTGTGAAAATTATGATCGATCAGCTTGATACGTGGGCATAGTTTTAAAATACAAACCTAGAGTAGTCCCTGTTCCAAAAATTTGCAGGCGACAACACCACACAGCTGTTTGTTGGTAAATACTCTGCCCAGCTAGGATCATGCAGTTTTTTAGGAGTTTGTGCCGTCACAGACAAACAGACATCTGATAAGCTGACCTTTTCTTTGTCACTAAGGAACAACCAGTGAAACTAATTTCAGTATACAATCATTAACTGTGATTTGTTCCGCGGTTATATGCACTGACGTTATGATATGACCTTCGCTATTTTGAATGCAATTTAAGTAATTGCGCAAGAAAAGCCTGAAAAAAATCCAGGCTCCAACGGGATTTGAATCCGTGACCTCTGCGATACCGGTACAGTGCTCTAACCAACTGAGCTATGAAGCCACATCTGTTGGGAGTAGGTCAATTAAAGTGGGTCCATCTGTGCCAGCACAACAAAATACATAGGTGCTGTATTACTGTGTACATTATGTTTTTGCACAACAGAAACACAACATGATTAGTATGCATTCTCCTTGGTTGAATGCAAAAATTAACTTCCAAACATAATTAAGGACTAACAACTTATGTTATTATTAAACTTTCTTAAATCAAGAAAATAGTTAAATGCTGATACCAGCATTTTCATAACTGCACAATACACACTCATATAAACTACGGTGTATTAAATATGTTATGTATTTTTGAATTAGCCTTTACCTAAACGAGCAGGGGACTGGGCACTAATATTTAAAATTGATTGAATTGAAAAATGAGGCCCGCCATCTGAAAGAGCAGACAAATATTAGTAAGTTTACCAAATTTGAGAGTCATTGGTTTAAAGGCAAAGGCATGGTACACTTTTAAAAATCGCCA
>JAOCPT020565823.1:0-10849 GCA_026546935.2 Palythoa grandiflora | reverse complement strand
CGCTCGTGTGAAGCATCTCTCAATTTGACTCTCTGCGCATGCTTGCACGTGATAAATATATGGAAAATGGTCTAGAACAATCCTTTAATGTGACAAGTTGTAGTTGAGAAAAATATTCGATATATATATGTCGAGAACCGAGATCTTAGCCCATTCTCAGTAATCACTTATATATTTATTCTCAGTAATCAGCTAATTTTATGGTCCACTCTCAGTAATCAGCTAAAATTTTAGGCGATTCTCTGAATCAATTAACCCCATTCACAACCTCATAACAGTGCTTCTTAGTAAATTTTACAGGAATAGCCAGTTTACGCTCTCAGAGCGCTATGCTACCACAAATACTGTTTTTATGTTCTAAAACAGACGGTCTGTAAATCCCTAAGTCAACAGTTGCACATCATCTCAGAGTGTTTTGTGTGCTCTCAAATAAGTATTTTTTGCAATTATATTTTGATATTTTTGAATTTTTTGATTTACGAAAAAAAATAGCTGTTTGAATTCAAGTTACGTGAGACCAACAATTGTCAAGTAACAAATATATTTATAAATTAACTTTTACTTACTCTATATTCTTGCATTTAAATACAGTCTTTAGGCCATTCGTACCCCTAAAACAATTTAAATAAATTCTTAATCTATACTGAGTTCTTTTTCTATAATTTTATAGGTTATTGTTCTTCCTTTTTTTCGCTTCTATAAGCTGACAATTTTTTGTTTCCCTATTTTCACAAGGCGTCGCCCAGCGGTCGTCACTTTTGGTGTGTGCTTTCTGCCTCTGCGAACTTGCGAAGGGCCTCTTGCACATCTTAAAAAGAGAGGTTTAAACAAGGTTAGGCCTGTTTTATCTAAAATGCATGTATGATACAAAAAAGACTGTATCAAAAAGAGACATATCTTTGATGTGTTTTAGAATTCGATTTAAGACAATCTCTTGCGGAATTATTTAGTTTTGAATCAAGTTGTAAAACCGAAGATATTTTCCTTGCGTAAAAAACTATATTGATACAAAGCTATTCGGCTATTCATAGCAGTAAAATCTGCGATAACAAATTACTCGCAGGGTGTAATGGGAAGTCGCAGTTGAATTACCTACCGTTATGATACAATTAAAAAGGCTTGGTTCTTTCTCTGTTGTCCTCTACATTTTTCTTGTGATGCGTGAATGTGTATTTTTAGCTTTGGGTGAAGCGTGATTGAACGTTTTAGTTACCCGTGATTCCCCAATCTATATTCGCCACCTCGTCCCTGTGCTAACATCGTTTCTGGTTTAATTGGATTGAAAAAACAATGTTTCAAAAAGGAACTACATGCCATTGCCAGTTCATTATTAGGAATTTATAGGCAACTTTTTCAGTATACATATAAAATTGTTTTACTATTTTTGGTGCATTTCCTGTGTGAAATACTTTAAATACGAAAATATTCGAACGATTAAATTTTCGAACCAAAAAAATGGTCTGAAAATTTAATTGTTCAAAAACGTTTACTTCCGAACATTAAAATGTCCAAACGTTTCAAATTATGCTTAATTTTAATACTGACCTAATAGACAAGATTTGGAAGACCGATGTGGTCAGGAACTTATTCTAATAAATTTAAAGTGGTTTTACAACTCGGGTCCATAACCTTCCAAAACAATGAAAGTGACAAGTTGAAATATGCCGAAAATTAATTCATAATTTTTTTGTCGGAAGTTTAATGTCCGAAAATTGAAGGTCCGAATATTTTTGTATTTTCGAAATCTGCTCCATAGTACAGAAAAGAAACCACCAAATCGAGGCTAGTTTTGTCTGTGATCGACGGAGCGTAACGTGCTATTAAATTCAGTAAAAAGTTTTGTAAGTCTTGGAATCAGTGTTGTGACTTGCCTAGTTACCAGGCCTCCTTTTGTGGGGGATTGGAGCGAGTCTGGTTTGACGTGAGGATTGCGTAAGACTCCCGAATCATTTTCTTCTGTTTCGTGAGCATTCACTTAAAAATAAGTTTCGATCACTGCCAGTAGTGTATACAAAAACAAAATTTCTTCAAATCGTCTTTGATAAATACCTTTTTCTTGCTGTCTTCTGCGGTCTCTCTCCACCTGTATCCTTTCATTTCTTCTCGTCTCCATTTCTTTTCTCCGTATCTTATCATTCCATCTGAACTGCACGAGGCCTTTTAAGGCGCGACCACCACACGAGTCCGGTCTCTCGCACCTAAGGCACTGCACCACGTGTTGTCCGTTTTCTTCTCTAAATTTATGTTCTGCAGATAGAATTATTCCATGGGGACACTCCTGAAGGATAAAATAACATCGGTACGAAGCTCACGTTTTTTGTAGGGCAACATATTAGTATTCACGGAGCGAATTAGGAATTGGGCTCCAAGAATGGGAAGATAGGAAAAATTTTTGGCGCAAGTTGTCGTGGATAAGTAGCGGGGCATGCTCCCCTGAAATTTCAAAAGTTAATATCTTCTGAAATAGCAACAAAGTCTGGCCTTTAGGTAAATTAAAGGCCCTCAAATTCTTATTTTTTCAAAAGTTATCCAAACTACATTGTGTTTACTCTACGCTCTTTAAGTTTTAACCTTCGTGGTACTCTATCGAAATGAAAAACTACTTATAGTTTTTCAGCAAAACAATAGAGTTCCTAAACAAGAAGAGTGATAGCGGTTTAGATACAAGCTATTGTTCACAACATTAAATTTAGTATTATATCGGTCTGGTTTTATTAATATAGTGTAGATACATGCTGTGTTCATATATACATCAGAGGTTTAAGATGGTTAAACTAATCGATATCGGAGATTTTCGGGCCTGAAGCAACTTTTGCAAACACAGAAAAGTATTATAAATTTACAAATTTACCTTGGGCTTTATTTTCATAACGCTGTTATTCTCAGTTTGAGTTTCACTGCTGCTTGAATTCGATAGATCGCCAGGATATAAAGGACTCGTTCTAATTAACTGTAGTTTTTCTATCTCAGTGTTTAATTCAATTTCGGCTCGTTCATTCCAAGACGTACAAACAACACAGTTTCTGCCTGTTGGTATTTCTGCCACACTGCCCGAATACTGAGAATTATTTCGGCTACCAATATTGCTTTTGCTCTCTTTGGATTTTAAAAAGTTCAACGCCATGCGTCCCATTGAAGAAAACGCCCTGGGATTTCTTCTGATCTCGTTTATTTCAGTTCTCAGTCTTTTTCCAATATTTGGCAAAGAACTTTGCCTTTCGTGATCATAGTCGACGTCTTGTTCTTGCAGTCGATTGTTGATAGCGCCCTCTCTCCAATCTCTCTCTTCATCACTAGTAACACTGAGATTCTGGGCAGATCCCAACGATATTGTTGCTAGAGAGGAACAATTGGATAAGCTCTCGATTTTTAAACTAGTCGCATTGTTATCGGGACAATTAGATATGCAAGTATGTTTTGTTAATTGCTTGAAGTCTCCCCCAGTGCGTAAAGACGGTTGATAAAAATGAATTTGCGAGGATGAAAGTAATATATGTGGGCCGTCTGTCGCAGCAAAAGTAGAATTTTCTTTCCTTGTTAAAGAAATAACTTTCGTTTTTGACCCACAAATCCAGCAGGAAAAAAACTGCCCCATTTTGAATGTCTATACTGCGTCCACATTATTGCAGTCTCCATGCGTATTGATTTGTTGGTTTTTCCGAAACGTTCTTTATCTACGTCACACACAGCGCAGGTTGTGTCATAATCGCAAAATGGGAAGGACAACATGAAACCTACCAGTAGCACCGGAAAAGCCTATTCTGCCTATTTATATATGTGTTACTCACTTGTAATACTGCAGTATTAAGTTCAAATTTTGCAAAATAATAAAGGGGAGGCCTTTTTAAAATTTTGACTTGGCAGCTGCACGCGCAAGGGACTGTAACAATTGTGAAACGTCGCTATGAGTTGTATTTGAGTTCCTTGTTGGAAACATCTTACTTTTTATCATTTGAAATTCGAATGTCTTCTATCTCAAAACCTTCGGCTATTAAAAGATCAAGAGCGTTGTGTGAAAAAAGCGTACAGTTACAAAGAAAACTTGTAATGATAAAGTATGGAAATTAGTTTAAAATAAAAAGAAACGGAGCCCAGTCCTTAACTCGTTGCCTTTCGGCACGAGTAATAACTGGTATATGCCTCGGTAAGTAAAAAAACTGAGATTGTATCATGAATGATTTTTCTCTGAAGAGCAAAACTGATTTACAAACTCAAGGTGAATTCTACCTATGTAGCGATAAAATTTTTGCAAAAAACTTGTTCTGACGTCATTTGTATTTCGTTGACTGTATGGCCGAGTAGGCACTGGGTATCAAGAAATGGTTGCCAGATCAGATGCAGAAAGGTCGCCAGCTAAAGCATGTTGCCGGAGGGAATTCATTTTACGGAATATAAAGAAGTAACTGACGTTTGTCTTAGAATTACAGCGCAGAATAAGGATATGTTGTAATATGGAAACCTCAAGTTTGTTCCAAGTTTTCCCTTTTATGTCCGAAATGGCTTCACTTTGGTTCCAAATGGTTCAAGGACTGCTTCGACCAGATACATGTAGGCAGCGCAGCTGTCGCGCTGTCTGTCACGAGGCCGTCCGTGCTTATATAAACATTTCTATCATTTTGAAAGAATTCTGTTTACCAAGGCGTGATGCTAAAGAGCAACACCTACTGTATGAACTTGTCTGGACACGCTGTATCATTTTAAGCGAAGCCAATGAAAGAGACTGGTATGTGGTAATGACGGCGTTATGCACAGAGTTCACTTTTAATTTGAATATTTATGAAAAAGTTATCAAGTCAAGAAATGAATGAAATCTTCTAAATGCAAATTAAATGCATTCAAAACAAAATCTGACAGCCCAATGGCAATCTTACCTTTGTTGGCGCGAGTATTGCCAAGACAAATGACCTGTTGATCGGCGTCTCGTAATAATTTATATATTTTTTGAAAGCGTCAGTTAAAGGTTACAGCTTCGGCGTCTCAATACAATATTGTTGGTTGACAAATTTTACTCGTTTGATCTTTGATCTAATTTTTGAAATATGGACGCACTTATCGAGTATTTTTCTCTCGGTGCGAGAGATAGCGAGCATTCTCTCTTCGATGAAATTAACGCCATCACTGAGTTGAGAGTGGCCGTCAAAGTTTATTTAATTCTGGTACATTTATTTTGCCTAATTTTACTGTTGTTGGTCATCAAGTTAAAGAACAAAGGTCGCGTTTTTAAAGCAAAGGAGAAGACGCTTTCTGTCAAATCTGTGCTGGTGTCGAATGGTGATGTGACATTAGAAACGTGTGACTGGGTGAACTCAACCTTTGAGTGGTTATTTCGTCACTCTCTGACTCATCGTACACCAGCTCTCATAAAATTCTGGATAAAGGCGCTCAACAGAAAACTATGCAAAGATCAAGAGGTATTTACCAGTTTGATACAATTTTTTTATTTTTTTATTCCCCATTTTCGTAAAGTAGTTTAAGCCAAGAGGTGTTTATATTTTTTGCTGCCAATTGTAAATAATGGAATCAGGAAACAAAAAGTTGAATCTTTTAGTTGACGTGACTCATGAGTTATTTTTTGTTTGTATAATCTTGATTTTTTTAGATTTTTTAGATCTTTTTCAAACGTGACGCTTATTAGCTTCTGACATGATGAAAACAGTTTATATAAATAATTTATTCTATTTTGTCACTCATGTTTCATTTTATTTAAGTTGTACATTTACTTAATATAAAATGATATATTCATTTTTTTGCTTTTACAATGTAAAAACAGTTTTCAAAATTTCTGCACCAAATAACATCCATGGGTTTTGTTATTCAGAAATTTCTCTTTGTATAATGGCAGCTACATTATCACACAACCACCTGCTAACTCCATGGGAGATAAAACTTCCTTTTTATTATAATTTTTGCACAGCATCATCAATTTCCCTAAGTTTCACAAATAAACAGCAAGTAAGGAGTTGTGCTGTTCCTAAAATATTTTATAGTTTTGATCTGATGTATTTGTTATATTAGTTTGTTATCATTCTCAGTTTGTCACTGAATCTATTCCAGACCTATAGAATAGAAAAAAAAAACTAAAAACTTTATAATATTGTAGCTGGGGTGATCAGTGAAAGACATAATTTTTAAAAATATAAGTGACTAAGAAAGCTTTTAAAATTCATCAAATTTTTGGCTGCTAAATTATTGCAATTCAGTGGCTGAAAATCATTCTATTGAAGAAGGCAGTAGATTCAAGGGATTTTAAAAACCCTTTTAAATCATTTGTATTTTTGAAAATAATTATATCTTTTTATAAAATAAGACTTTTTATTGTCATCTAGGAGGCTTTAAAAAATAAAACCAATCAATCAGTGTTCTTATTAACAAACTTTATTTAAACATGAATGTTTTTAAATTAGTGCAGCTTGAAGGGGCTTTAATAGACTATGGTGGTGAGAGTTGATTATCATTCATTCTCACATACTCTCATGAGGATCTATTACCAAATGGTCAATGAGAGTTGGAGAGTTGACTAACATTCATTCCCACATACTCTCATAAGGTCAGGGTTCAACATAGCAGCCGGCTGCCAGCAATAGTCAGGTGATTTTTTGACCTTGCCGGCGATTTTTATTTACACAACATAGTTCAAGATGGGGTTATTGTCTCAAATTGATTTGGGAAATTGGCTAAATATTTTCATAACAAAATATACTATGAAGTAAATATGCATTGCATGGACTTGTAGGTTAGTTAAAATTATATACCCCCCTTGCACTTGCAAGAAGAATATTTTACCCCAACAACAGCCGGAAAAAGTTTTGGACCAAATAAAGATTAAATAAGACAGACTTCCTGAACTTTATTTTGAACCCTGAAGGTTACAATCATAATATGGTTGACAGAGCTGCAGAGCTCGAGGGCTCACACAGTTAACTGGTGTCTAGTTCCTTGTTGCATGCAACTGGTATAAACTGACTGTAAAACTCTCACCAACTCTCATTCACATGGTCAGATGGTAAATAACTCTCATCATGTAGCGCAGTGGGTAGAGCATCTGACCGGTAATCAGTGGGTCATGGGTTCGATTCCCGTTAGGGACTCAGAAGTTTTTTCTTCTGAGAAAAAGAAGCTTGTGTAAGCACAACATTTCTTCTATAATAATAATTATCTTTTGGGACTTTCTAACGATTTTGGTAACTAATTGCTGCTTTCCAATACTCATTCTATAAAATTACTGAAAAGTACGAATTTTAAATTTCTTGTGTGGTTGCGCTCGTTGGCACTTAGCAATAGCTACAACTAGCTTAGTATTTAAATCCCGCGCTCTTTTTAACTTGTTGTGTAAACGGCCCGAAGATGAGTTTGAATTAAACCGAAATATTGCCAACCCAGATCTAGTGAAAATCACTATCATGGTCTCCCTATTCGAATTATCTTTCTTGCTATTTCATGCCAAACTGTCAGCTAATCCAGGATCTTATTTACTAGGATCGAGGAAAAGCAGGATTGAGGATATCTTCCCCGAGCGGGAATCGAAAATATGTGAAACAACATTTCGGTTCGGCCCAAGCCTATATACAAATAAATATCAATATTGAGCTTTTTTCATGATAGATTTGCCAACTTACTCAAATTCTTCAAGTCCATTTAGTTCTTCCACAAATGGAAGGTAACTCAGTACCAACAATACATCGGGGTATATACCATTTTTTTCTGACTACTGTTACTTTTTGTTTCATACTAGTGAACAACATACATTGATATAATTATGTTTGTATATAGGCTTGGGCCCAGCCGTACTGTTGTTTCACATATCCTCAATTTTGTATTATTCAGTTGACCTGAGCCTTATATGAGGTGAAACACACTACAGTGGTATTTGGCTGTACTTGCAATTCAGAAAAATTAGGCCCGAGAATCCTCACGCACTGCTTCGTTGCCAGCGTGGTGGTCCCTGATGGTGTAGTGGTTAGCATTCCAATTGAAATTTTTTCTGACAACTGCTTATTCTTGTTTCATACTACTGAACAACATACATTTTTATGTGATTACATATATTTTATTTGAGCACTGAAAGTTTAGAACGGCTCATTTCCGCTCCATTGCTCACAAAGTTTGCAAGTTGAGTTAATGTGCTCATTTCTGATACATTAACGGGGTTTTTTTTTGACGAACCGGCACCGATTTGATGGATATTTGTTTGTGAGCAATGGAATAGCCTATTTAGCATACTAAAACTCGATATGAATTGTTTCCCTCTGTGCTAAGAAATAAGAATGAACTGATTTTAGGTTAAAAAATGTTCAGTGCTCAATATTTACTGCGTATTGCTTGAAAAACAGCCTTACCGTGCGAAGCCCTGCTGCCTCCAAGTCATGGCCGCTTAAATTGCACTGGAAACGTAACTGGAAGTGTATGCTCCATTGCTTGTGAGCCTGGGTACGACATACGGGGATCAGCAAACCGAAAATGCCAGCCATCGTCACGTTGGACCGGTGTGGAGGTCCTTTGTAAAGGTAGGACCTATAGGACATCATTCATTCATTCATTCATTCATTCATTCATTCATTCATTCATTCATTCATTCATTCATTCATTCATTCAATTCATTGATTGATTGATTGATTGATTGATTGATTCATCCATTCATTCATTGAGCTTTTTTTAATTCTTAATTGAATTATCAAACTTGTTTCCTGGAGGACTGCTGGGTAATTCGAAGACAAGGTAGGACATTAAACTTTATTTTACGATTCGATATGCAGCTTTTGACAAACTGCATTGAAAAAATAATAATGATAATTTATTTATCCACATAGACCTAGGACTATTTTACATACTCTATATACGCACGTGCCAAATCATAACATGAAATAAAAATTCCAAATCTATTTTAAAGGCGTGTGAAAAGGGACACAACAAGTCCATCATTGTTAGACAAACAATGTTGGGAGTTGGAATTTTGCTGCGTAGTGCTTGCAAACAAACGCAACAACTCCTTATATTGTTGGCGATTGTCTAAGGCCTAGTTTATACATCTTAATTGCTATCGTCGCACCAAATCAATTATTTCAGTTTGGCGCGGTAAAAGCGTGATGTATTAATTGATGTCCCAACTAAGTACTGTGCCAGATGATAGCACGGTCAATCTTACCGTGCGCCAACGGCTATAGCACAGCTCAATTTATATACCGTGCCAAACGGTCGCACCCAATCGCAAAACCAGTTTAGATAAATTCGATAAACTTCAAACAGCACAAAACAACACTTATTGGTTCGCGGAGTGATTTTGGTGGAGTATTGATGCGATGTTTAAATTGCCACCTGCTTTGGCCGTACTATAACCATGCTAGATTTAATTGAGTTCGGTGCGACGATAGTGTCAAGATCCCAATCTGAATGATGCTGTATTATCAGCTCCTGAACTTCAAACTGATCCGGTTTTGTATCTAATTTGCAGCGAAACATTGCAGTGTTTTGCGCCCAGTTGGTGTTGGTAAACTGTTGAAGATGCCATGTGATCGCGAATATGGCTCCACTTGTCTATTTGCTTGCTCAAGAGGTTATTTTGGAGTAGGCATCGCAAAAGCAAAATGTGCACTGAGTCACAATTCGTCGAGTGTTGTTTGGGAAGTTGCAAAATTTGCATGTAAAGGTAAGTTCAGGTAATGGTAATGGTCTGAGTAAGAAGTAAGTATTGTTCTGTGGCATGTCGCTTTTCCTACACCAGGATGTTTAGATTTTCATACTGACATAACATCAACCTGTGTAATGATAGTGACACTTTATCAAACACTCCCCTGTGGGGCTTTTCAGTGATCAACAATACACATAAAATTTAGAATAACAGCTACTAGTCCGGCCAAAGATTCCAAAAATATTGTGCATCAATGCTCAACTATCCGAAATACACATAAGGTGTACAACATTGCTTTGAAACAAAATGCAAGGAAATCTTTAATTTGAAATAATGTTTCTTTTGTGCTACAACAGTTTATTTAGAAGACTTCAAAAAAAATAACAAAAGGGTCATTTAACAATTATTCCAGGAGCACGCGTTGGATATGAGATGGTAAATAGCCAACGAGGTAAGAGGCATCGAGTTGACTATAAATCATCTCATATCCAACAAGCACGAATGGAATGATATTAAATTTAATGAGCTTTCTGAAACCTTCGATACCTGAAAATTCTCAGCTTCGTCTCCCGCACAAATCTGCTTGGCAACACTTAAGGCCATTTAAGGTCATTCAGTGTATGAGCTGATAACCGAGACTGAGTGAACCAATCGCTAGAAACGCAATATTCGAGGTTGAAAATTTAATAATACTTAATAAGCTAAGACAATAACTACACTTTAGTGCGTTTTTGTCTTAGCTATTGTATTTCTACAGTTCTTTACTCCATTGTATTTGCTTGCATATTTGTATATGTTTATATTCTAGTTGCATTAATTTTTTCCGCCAGTTTACCTGACGAAGCCGTTGTGATGATGACGAAACGTAATTTTTTATCGTTGAATTGTATACCTAAAGAAGCTTTAACTAAAATTAAATATTGCATTTTATATTTATATTTAAAATGAAATCCTTAAAAATAGTTTTCGTACGTTTACTAAAACTAAGTTTGATTTAAATACTCCCAAATAGTTTAACTGATTGCTTTTCTACTGTTTTGTTTAAAATAGACACAATCCGGATATAATGATACATATTTAGGTTTTGTTAAATGGAACGCACTTTAAATTAGCAAATTTCTCAATCCTAGAATATCAAGGCTGCAAGATAAATCTTTGTCAAAATGGTGGAAAATGCAAACCACTTGGCCGGAAGAAGTTTAAATGTGACTGCCAGGGAACTGG
>JAOCPT020565732.1:0-10849 GCA_026546935.2 Palythoa grandiflora | reverse complement strand
AGGTATCTACGGTTTAAAACAGATGCACTGTATCGTTTTGACGCAAAACACCCCTGAAGGTATACGGTAACCTTAATTACAAAGGTCTTGAAAAATCCTGAATATGTTGGATGTTAAACTTTTTAAGTAATGATCAGTCTTAGAAATGGGCAGGTATTAAATTAACGGCATGGAATGCAGAAAGTTATTTTAGAATTGCGATATTGCTAAGCCGGTAATCTCATTGGCGAAACTTTAAAAATTGACCTTTTCTTCATAAGCAAGCAAATTTCCTTGTCTCTAATTGTACTGAAAACTATTTATAGTTTAAGGTTAAAAAACATTGGGGGACATAGAAAATCAATAATAATAATAATAATAATAATAATAATAATAGTAATAATAATAATAATAATAATAATAATAATAATAACAATAATAATAATAATTTAATCTTTAATAATTTAATCTTATATAACGCAGCAAATCATTTAGGTAAAATAAAACCAGAAGCTGGTTTTTCTTGGCTTTTATTTTGGAGTCTCATGATTGGGTAAATTTTTGTAACAGAATTTGATGTATTCTCAGTAAAAAAAATTAAATCTTCTGATGTGGGAAAAGCAAAATGCCGCAGAACAATTGGAAGTTGCCCACTTCTTACTTAAATTATTACTTGAAGCAGAAAATGGTTTGCCCTGTATTTGTTGTGTTATTGTCTTGTTTTTTGCTATGCCTTCTTAGTTGATGTACAGTGGAACCTCGCTATAGGTCGACCTCATTATAACGACCACTGTTTTTTTGGCCCGGTAAATTAGCCATATATTTTTTTATAGAAACACCTCGTTAATGCGACCATCCTGTTAATACGACCAACGACCAATTTTTTTTAGTCCCAGAACGTATATTTTTTGTTTTGAATCTCTTTAATACGACCATAAAAAATCAGATACAAACCTCAACAAGTGACTAAATAAGTATCAAGAAACTATGAAAGTGTCTGTTACATGTCAAATCCAAATTTTTAGCGTGAAAACGTTTATGAAAGGAAAGGAAAAGGGGTATTAATTTTTTAGGACAAACAAACTTACCCGCCATAAAATATGATCCTACTCAGTCAGTAATACGAACAACCCGTTAAGTATTAGTCGTATTAACGGGATTCTACTGTATTGATGTCTGAACAGTCATAAACTACACGCTTTTTTTTTATAAGAACAACTTTATAAGAACAATTAGGCTCAAATTTGCCAAAATTGAAGAACAATTTAAGAACAAGCTCAGGCTGAGACTTGATAACTAGGAAAGTTTTTGTGCCAGAAAATTGACTAAAACCTAGCGATAGAGCATAAAACATAAAAAGATTCACAGTAAAGATTGCTAAACAAACAGTGAAGGTAGTTGCCCTTAAATTCAGCCGTACAATACACGTGTGGCGCAAGGCGTTTCATTTTCCAATACCTTGTTTTATTTTGTTTTTTCTTCAATAAATACCGCTCACAGAAATAAGAACAAATTAAGAACAAATTGAGGCTAAAATCGCCAAAAAATTAAGAACAATGAGCCTCGGCAAAATTTACTGGTTCTTATAAAAAAAAAGCGTGTAACACACCAGGGTGTTTCGATTGTCTGCTTCACCTTGAAGTGAAGGGTCACGATCATCCGTCACTAGTGTAACTTCTGTCATGTCGAAGAGCTAAGTTCATTGTCAAGGAACTGCGACATTTCACCTTTGCCAAAAAGTCTCTTTGTACTTATAATTACGTTACTTGTGGCATTTACTGCGTAGTTAGTGACTGGAATACACAGCTTGTGACAAGTAAAATGACCACAATCAGCAGGGAACCTTAGAATAGAATTTGCAGCGTGCTGCTCTAGTGACGACGGATAACCAACTACTGATAACGCTTCATATTACAAAGCAGGTATATAAAAGACAATTTCAATTCCGTCTCTCCAAACACCAACTTGAAACAGTTAGATTCATATCAACAACAGTCCGACATAGAAATTGCCAAACTCTAAGGAACAAATAGAAAGCATTTGTACCACACTATCCGGCCCCCGTTCTTGATCAGCAGCTGTTGCGAAGGACCGTGACACAGCTCGAGCCACTAGCTAACGAAAGGCAATAAAGACAACTATGCCATCACGGCAGAATATACAACAGATGAAATGGATAAATGTGGATAAAAGTACCCAATGTAACGAAATACAGGTAATGCACTTCTAAGGCAGACTAGTAAAAATGACATTGAGGGGCAAAATATGTTGTAAAACTTTGCAACAAGGAAAATACTGTGAAAACAATAAGATTCTAATTATCTTTTAAAAATTTTAACGAATGAGTTGTCTATTTTTCAAATTATAAAAAATATAATAAGAAGGGATTCTATCGAATGTTTAGAGTCTTTAAAAAGGAAACGCTTCTAAATCTCTGTCAGAAATTAGCAGTGCAAGGCAAAGTTATATTTCAATATTTTCATTAAATGTACTAAAATATCAAATTGTGAAATATTGCTCAAGAAATTTGATCTACGTTTTGAAGCGGATGGAAAAATATTTTTTAATAAGTCAATTCAACATTGTGATATTAATTGTTTTTGTAGGAACAACACAAGAAAATTTGTAAAAAAATGTTTCGCTTTTAATTTGCTCTTGGCATAAACTATAAGAAGACTGAATCAGATTTTTAAATGACTAAATTTCAGTTTATTTCTTTGTGTCTTTTACACTAAACGAAAGTTGTTTATATTACTCAAGTCTTAACAGAAACACATTGACTTCAGTTTATTGAGTTATGTTTAGCCTCTGATAGTTTGTGTTGCAAACCATTATATCAGGGAACAAAAAAATCATTTTAAAATGTCTTTTATTGCTTTTACCCATACGCATCTCAGTTCGAAAACTGAAAATTGCTGACCAAGGCAGGTTAGTGGTAAACTAATCTAGCGCTAGCTTTTTCAGACCTCATCGATTAGTTGAACTGTCTGTGCAAAATATGCAAGCTCTACTCTTTTTATGACTGAAATAGCTGTAATGTGGGGTGTGATTTCTACCTATGGTTTCGCAGCTTCCGATATAAATATGGTGGATACTATCCGTGTGCAAAGGATATAAGTGATATTAGGGCGTGAACTGGCAAAAGAAAATGGTATTAATGATTTGAGTGATCAGAGACTAGGAAAATTTTATCTTCGCCAGAGGGTGAAAAAAATTTTTACGAACGAGCGCTGCAATTTGATGAGAGATTTTCAACACGAGAAGACGAAACTCATACCTCTGAAGCTCTTCGGTCTTAATTTTATATAAATATATATATATATAAAATCTCAATTCCTTCATTAAGCTCTTTTAATATGTATAGTTCTGTTGAAATAATGTGAATACATGACCTGTTGTTTTCACATTTGAAACCAAAATTTCACGCATTATTAAACGGGAATTCGAGACACGCTTTTTTTAATTGGAATCAATAAATTTTGCCAAGGTTAATTGTTCGTTTTATTTGGAGATTTCAGCCTTAATTTGTCCTCAAAATTGTTCTTACTTTCTGTGAACGGTTTTTAATTGAAGAAAAAAACAAAATAAAATAAGATATTGGAAAATGAAACGCCTTTCTCCACACATGTATTGTACGGCTATTTAAAGGCAAACTATCTTCATTGTTTGTTGAGCAGTCTTTACTGAGTGAATCTTTTAATTTTATTTTTTATGCTATATCGCCAAATTTTAGTCAATTTTCTACCACAAAAGCTTTCCTAGTTGTCAAGTCTCATGCTGGGCTTGTTCTTAAATTGTTCTTAAGTTTTGGTATATTCGAGCCTCGCTGTTCTTATAAAAAAAAGCTTGTAGTCGAAAAATTATAATCTTTCCTGCATGAACACCGCAAAGGAGTTAAGAGATTGATAAAAGCGCTCATTTTAATATTCATTGTTTTTACACCCATTTTCAGTAACACGTACGTCTGGCAGAATTTTACTCGAGTCTTAAGGCACTGATCTAAGAACTTGAGGAAAAAATTGGTCGACGATGTTTGATTGACAACCACTAAAAACAGTAACTGCCAGACCACATGTGGGTGGGCCTACAAACAGGTGTAAAAAAAGTTAACTGTTAAGGCGATCCCACCTAATTTTTTATTTACTATAGTTTCTGACAGAAAAAATTGGTTTGGAAGATCTATCAAAAATAATAAAATAAAATAGAAACGGCTGTAGGAGCAATAAATTCATAAAATTTAGTCATGCTTCGTTGGCCTCTTTTCGCGAATTCTAAGTGCGCGGTTTTACGTCCGGCTTCGAGGTACTGACGGCTAAGGGCCGACTGTCATAAAATTCCAGTATCCTGCGTAGCTGGCGGTCTTGTGTTCAGGAGGAAAATTCGAAAACTTGCCATATTATTTGAGACCCATGCAGGACGAGTTTGAGAGGACTGGGGAGAGGAAAATAACTGGTTGGGGGGAGGGGGAAGGGCAAGGGAAAGACCTTCTCCTCTACACCCTACCCACCCCAGTATCTTTCTTAACCTCTCCCCAGTTTTTTCACTCGGATTTTTTACTTTTATTTGTCTTCTCACAAGACCGCCAGCTACGCAGGTTATCATAAAACAAAAATTAATTTGCAACAAACATCAACATTTGGTGTTTTAATTGCGCAACTATGTATATGTGTATAGAGTCTTTGTCATTTTGTGAGCATAGTTTTGGGAATCAGGAGCATAATTTGGGAATTCTGGTGTAATTTTGGCACATTTTGCAAAATTTCGAGCAATGCTAGTAGTATAATGCCTCTTTTAGGAGCACAATCTGCCAATGCCTACCCCAGTGGAAAAGCAATATTACTCATGCTACAGCTTTGAAGTCAGCTGGTTCTGCTGTTCTATTTTTTTAATTTGCTTGTGGAAACCTCGAAAATTAAGGGTCGGACGCACGGCTTATAAAAATTTATGCGGGGATGGCCTAATCATTTAAAAATAAAACATGTTTTCCGTGCCTTCATAACCCGGTGAAAATCGAGGCGAACGTTTGGGAAAACTGGAGAGCAGATCAATGCTTCTCGGATTTTCACCTACTCGAGAATTCTCACAAACTTTCCAAAGGTTTTTAACCAGATTATAATGGCACGGAAAACATGTTATATTTCTTTTATAAAATAATTGTTTTTTGACTAAAGAGACACAAAGACGATATACAAAGCCCTATAGTTTTATTTCCTTCATAATACGGCAAACTCTCATAACATGGCGTCAGGAAAATGTCATTTTCGTGCTTCATAGCGCTATGAAATCACATTTGTTGACCAACCAGAACGCATACATGTAGTATCTGAACTGTTTTATATAAATTTATAATAAATGATTTATTAGTTTCAGAAATATTTATTGTAAAAATCTTCATGCCTATAGGGATATCAAGAAATATTGCTCATTTGACATATGTATACTTTTAAAGAACCAATTTTTAACGTAAACTTTTTTTCAAAATTTCGGCACCATTTGTATTTGAAGGAACAAAACTATAACCGCTCGAAAGGCGGAATTGAACCGCTCCGACGCTAGTCGGCTACAGGTTTGAAGCCTGCACCCCAGACCACTGAGGCTCATTCAAGCGACGTTGTATAGAGTTGCAAGCAATATAAATTACTCTTCAAGCTTCATTGATTTTGAATGTGGGATGTTTATTTGTAGTTCCCTGCAAAAGGATGCGCTAATTAATATACTGGTAGATTCTACACAAAATATTCGTACAGCAAGAGTCTAAAAAGGTTTGAAAGACTATGTTTGCATATAAAAAGTTTGAAATACAAATGGTGTAAAACTTTTGATTAAAAGTTTACGCAAACGTTTTCGACAAATCTTTGTTATATTTTCGTATTCATAATAATTTACCCACCTTGTTCAACAGACAGAAACAGTTTTAATTTATGCTGAAAAACCCTTACGGTCTTAATTTTCTTACAAAATAGATAAATGATGTACTGCGTAAACAAATACTTTGTCAGTGAACCAATATGATAGAGGAACACGGACGTCAGCCATGGACAGATGTTTCGCTCTTATTGGAGCTGGTCAGCACGGCGTAGAGTCAGAATAAAGTATCCACTCTTAATTCTAATCTGTGCCGTGGTGAAAATTTCCAATAAGAGCGAAACAACTGTCCACGGCTGATGCTAACTTATTCCGTTTTCCTCCATATTGGTTGACTGACAAGTACTTTTTACACATTAAATCAGTCCTTCATTTATCTACTTTGTATTTCTACATCGTGGCTGATTGGTCGGTCTATATTGATCCTGCGATGCGGTATTTCGAAACGGCCTTTAAAACACAGTATCTTAATTTCCTTCTTTAATTAATAAAGGAGAGTGCTTGTCTAGGAAAATATGCTTTCAACTGCCCTGGGGATCAGATGGATCTCGTTTATTTCGATATTTCGCAAGTAACAGTTTCTAGCATCCAACTCCAGCCCAGAAAAGTAAAAACATATTTTCCTTGAAAATTGCGGTTTGCTTAATCTGCTTTTAGTATTGTTATCGCGCCGCCTCAAAAATGTTTAATACAAACAAACTTTTTAGTTCTAGGTTAAAAACTTGTAAGCTGTAAATTGAATTTAACAATATGTCAAAGATTTAAAAAAACAACGAAAAGGTTTGAGTAAGCCATGGGGGATTTAGGTTTTTTCATTCTAAGCGTTTTAGTTTTTAAGTTCTTGCTTGCACGTATGAAAACGGTTTGTTGTTCTGCCAGATTGATGCGGAAAAAAGAATCGCATCTGAAGCAAACCTTGGAAAACTAACAAAAACAAGAGAAAACAAATGTTTTAGCGTTTGTATTATAAGTAAATATAAGATCAGTTTTTGCAGTCTTTTTGACAAAAGTTTTACTTTGAGAAACTGCTGATAATCTAATACTGTTGTTAATCTCTCTTTATTGCTAAAATTCAGGCAAATGTACTACGTACATATATACAAACTTTATTTCACCTCTAATTTTAGTGTAGCTTTACAATCTCGATTTTTATAGAACAAATCATTCGAACAAAAGCAAATAAACAGGGAAAAATTGTTTCACAGAGCATATATTCAGTTTGTCACCATTGACGACTGTATCCGGTTTCTGTGACATCTGTCGTGTCCAAGGTCAGTACAGTCCGGCCTGTGGTCATGGCTCAGGCATGGCTCTGATATTTCCAACAGCACAACTTACAAGATACCAGGTAAAAAACGGTCTTTAAGTAAAAATTTTTCTGAGATCAATATATACCAGGAAAACGAGCCACGTCGGAGGTAATCAAGCTGTGGAGAAGAAGTAACACAATTTTTTTAAATAATTTTTGCAGAAAAAAAAAATTCTTGCTATAAATTCTGCCCTGCGTGACGCTTAACCTTAACAGCAGGAAAAAAGCCCCATGGACATTTTTCATTTTTATCGGTGTCGAATAACGCATCGTCTTTTGATAAAACAGACTTGATAATACTTAATCATCATACAATTAACCATGTTGTTTACTTTTTGAAAAATAAATTTACCATGAAGAAATGAATTTTGTATGATATTCACTGGAATCGTGTAATATGTCGCAGCATTTTGGCATGAAATATTCACTATTATGGAATTTAAGATAAAACGGCTTGTTTGTTGTTGCAGAATTGATGAAAATAAAGTTCATAATTTCCTGTCATTGAACAAAAAACGCAAACACACAAATTTGCTTAAACTACAGCAATTTCGAGCTGTTTTTATGCGCTGTTTCATTATTTATTCGCCCTTTAGCTGTGGTCTGTCTGCTTCTCACCGATCGAAATTTTACTGCGAGCTATGCCATATTAGGAGAACTTGGAGGTGTGTCAATGACGTCAGGAAAATCTGATGCAGTGATTGGCTGAAAAAATTATGGCTCAGTGAGTTAATGACACTTCAATTGAACTCGTGCGAAAGAGACAGGGTAAAAAGAAGTTGATGAAAATTTGTGGCTTTTTTCGATGGGATAAACGTGAAATAAGTACGAAATTAATAGCTGGGATTGTACGTGAAATATTCTTGAATGCTTCAGGAAAGTATGAGCGATGATGAGGAAGTCCCTGGCGAGGTTGATGCACTTCGAGATTTCTGTAGCTTGAGAACGCGCGACACCAACAACAGACTTCAGTTTCTTGACTCGGTTATTGGAATTGTAAAAGACTGGACAAGTCAAAACCAAGCTAATGGTGTTCAAAAACGGCTTGAAGAATCACTTCCATGTATTTTAAGACTTTCAAAGCGATGTCCGTTTCCAGATGTACGCGATAAATGTACGGAGGTTTTGAAGATTGTCAAGGTATGTGTGTTGCCTCACCGCGCGAGGTACATTGTGAGCTTTTGGTGAACTTTCTTTGTCGCTGGCTTTAGAAATTGTTAGACTAAGACTTTGAAGTGAAAGTTTAAATGCTGATAGAATATATTCCTTGTTGATAAAATGCGTTTATTTCGCAGGCGAAAGGGTTTAAAACACCAAGAAGACTTAAGGCAGGGCCGTCTTGCTTCCTTCCTTCCCGAGAAGTAAGAATGACTGAAAATATTTTAGAAATTTTTGCACTAAATCTCTGTTTGCCAGTTTTATTTTATGTTAATCAGTATATTATTTTAAAATTATTGTGAGCCTACGGTATTCGTGGTTATGGTCTTGGAGTGTGTGGGCTAAATGAATAACTAAGAGCTCAGCTGTGGCAAAACCGTATTGAAATTGCCGGAGCTGGTTGGTCGACCTGCTTGTTCTTTCCCGGTTGTCACAGCTCTTAAATTACAAATTGCCAGAGATTTTTCCGTTATAAATGCTTCCGGTTGGGATATTAAAGGAAAACGTTTCGAACTGGCATATTCGTTTGAAATTTTACGATAAGAGAATAGGCGAGGGGCCTACTGCTCGACATTGTTTACAAGTTCAGGTTAGCGGATGTTGCATCAGAACTTTTTGGAATAGGGTGTTATTTATGGCACACAGCTTGGTATGGCATTCGATGCGCTATTTTGGTGCGTGCCAAAGACGATTCCGCAATTTTCGATCATGCATCGCCTAACCATTTGCACTTCCAAGGTTTCCAAGGCATTTCTCCATTATTGCGTTCTAGTTGATTTCAAATTTGCATGGCATAACGCCCAGCGAGTGCTCTATTTATCTCAAAATATACGTTGTGGGGATGTTTACTCATGGCAGTTTCCGAATTTGATTTGTACTGGTTGCTGGTAATTTATTTTACTTTCAGTGGTTGTCAGAGAAACTTTGTTTTTAGCCACAAAAGCTAACTTCCCCAAAATTGCACCTTGTATAAGTTTTGACAATGGCATCACATAAATGTCATAATTTATAATTTTTTCTACGTGACAACGGTAATCTAGTGACGCCTGCTAATATTAAATCTTAAGTAAACAACAGTTAACAACTCAAACTTCAGGGAAAACTCTTAAAAGTATTTCCATGCAGAATAATACATGATTTCATTTTGAATACGAAAGTTTCTTTTTCGAGTGCTGGTTTTGTAATGTTTGTCTATTGTGGTAATATAGAACGTTCAATTAAAACTTAACTTAAAAATCTTCGGAGAAATTGACTTTTGAAGAGATTTTGTTTTACCCAACAGTTAATTTTTGGCAGGCTTATAGAGGTCATTTTTGATAAAAAATAATTTGTGAATCTGTGCACTGCTAGTTTTGAATAATTATTCCCTAGACATTTCATAAACAATAAGTGAACATCGAGATTTGAGTTGACATGTTCCTGCAGTTAATGTTGTCCGAACAAAAGAACTTTAAATGTCAACCGTGCAAATAAAAGCATCAGTTGCTAACGAATTGATAAAACCCTCGGGATATTACCTGTCATCCAAACTTTATAAAACCTCTTTATTTTTTATTACTCAGGTTGGAATCAAGTCGTTCTTCATTTGTACATTGTCTCTGTAAATTTTCAAAAACACATTGTTGATTAGTTTGACATAAAGGTAAATTAGGTTTACAGTATATAACAAAACAACTTTCAAAACAGAAAGAAAAATGACAAACGAAGTGCTGTTTCAAAATGTTGTCATGGGAAGCAATTCAAATGGTTGGTATTAACTGTCAGTTCAGGATTAACCAACCAGACCTTTGGAGAATTTATCCCTTTACATATGATATAATGAATAATAAAACTTAACTTTATCAGCCATGCATTACTTGTGGTTAGATACACAATCTATTGAGAACGAATAATAGGAAGCGTATTCTCAAAAAAGTAATAAATTGCAAAGATATAAAACACTAAAATGTTAAATCTAAAATATTAAAGAAAATACCTGAACAAAACAATGGTAGCATATTTCAAATCCATTTACGTGCCAATAAAGAATATTTGATGTTACCTTGAAGATTGAAAATCTTCTTATTTTTTATATTTATTTCTTTGTTTTTTACGTTTCCTGGTTTTATCTATTTTGTTTATCAGTTCACTGTGTTTGCAGTTTGTTTTCTGTTTGCAAGCCATAGCTTGAAAATTTTACACAGTAAATTTTTATGTTAAAACTTTCATGTTCTAAATAGCAAATTAATTGTAAATTATTGGTGAAATATCATAAAATATGTTCTATTTACATTAAGACTTTCTGCTGGGTTCCAAAAGTGAAAGCTTCCATTCTTTTATGGTAATCGTTAACTTCTGAATTTGGTGAATGAAGCTTAGGCGGTTTCAAAATGAACAAGATGAATAATGGTCAGTTCACAAGCTTTTGTCAACTGGTTCAGTTGTTGAAATCTATTAAGGTTACCGTATACCTTCAGGTGTGTTTTGCATCAAAACGATACAGCGCATTTGTTTTAAACCGTAGATACCTAAACCCATATATCAAATTAAAGCTTATAG
>JAOCPT020565636.1:7500-10850 GCA_026546935.2 Palythoa grandiflora | reverse complement strand
ACTACTAAAAACAAGCGAAGCAGATGACGCTGACCTATTAATTTTGTGCAGACCGTTGACATTCTAGTGCACGTCAGGGACGCTCTGACCATAGACATCGGCGCTTAGATACAGATTAAGTCTGTTTATAAAGCGGTTCATTCGCTTATATAATTCTTCTCACCCCTTACTACTCTGACCACAGAAGACGGCGTCTAAATGTAGATTAGGACTGTCTATAAAGTGGGACATTCTCTTTAATTAATTCTTCTCACCCCTTACTACACTTACAACTTTTCAATCTTTTCAGTCAAAGGTACAGGTTAAGAATATTTTGCTGTTTTGAAAAGCAAGTATTTTTTGATTAATTTCTTAGTGTTGGTATTAAATTCAATCTTAGTTTTAAGATTGCTTTATCTTGAGACACATGTAACAACATTTTTTTCAACTCCGCAGTGGCAAGATTCACCATAGTGAGGTGTACCGCTTGATGTGTCACATGTCACCTCCTGTGGGGTTTGGTAAAAAGTGCCCCAAGATTGTGGGATATAAGGTCAGATTATTAGACGTGCTGCAATTAACTATTGAATATGACTGTACGACTATTACTGTGGCTGTTACTGTGGCTGTGATTGTGGCTGTAACTGTGGCTGTGGCTGTTACCGCCACTGTTACAGTGGCTGTTGCTGTGTGCATGACTGTGACTGTGGCTCAGTGACTGCAACTTTGTATCTGTGACTGTGACTGTGTTCGTCGCTGTAACTAGTATATGCTCTGACTGTAATTGTGGCTGTGACTGTAACTGGCTGTGACCGTGAATGTGGCTGTGACAATTGATGTAGCTGTGGCTGTGATTGCGATTGTGACTGACAGTGACTGTGGATGTGAACTTGACTGACTTCTACTATTGTTACTACTGCTGCTGATGTTGCTGTTGCTGCATTTCTTGTAATTATATGAACATTTCCTCTGTCAGAATCTATCAGAAAATTTTCTGACAAAAGTTCTGATACATGTGCAAATTACGTCACATTTTTCAGTCGCTGAAATCTCTGTAACACACTGTAGTTGAACTGCATGTATACTAAACACCTTTATCGTTCTTGTAAAAGTACACTTTCCAAAATAATCTGTTTTTTGAACAGAGGCTGATCAAGATGAACATGCCGTTAAATGATGACGGCACCGTTAGTTTTAGCACGACTTTGTTGGCTCTCATTCGAACTTCACTAAACATCAAACTTGGCGGAAATATGAACGCGAACGACACCGAACTAAGAAAAATGATTAAGCGTATTTGGCCAAGGACACCTCGTAAAGTCTTGGATAATCTCATTCCAAAACAAACAGGTAAAAAAACTAGTAACAACACGAATAGTAAAGCTTAAAACACTTTTTGTTGCACATTTAGGGGGCTATCCATGTCATAAATTCTGTAATTGAATTCCAAGAGTGAAATGCAGGTCGGTTTGAAATCGCATTTCAATAACCTATAAAATATCCTTTTTGAAATCACGTTTTTTTCAGTCTATGTCGTCTATATTTTGCATACATTAGTATTTTTCTGCGTTTTGATTGGCAGTTGTCGCCTGCATTATGATTGGTTTGTCAACGAAAGTGATTATTGCCATTTTTGAGGTATTCGGCTTTTTGAATTGGCCGTATTAGGTTTGTGCATCCGATTTCAAAATTTGGCCCTTGATTACAAATTACTGCACAGTGACTTTGATAAAATTGCATTGCTCTCAGCCAATCAGCGTAGAGGCACTTTGGGTGCTGTACGATTTGGCCGTGAATAAAAACCGCATAATTCTTAAAGTGGATTAGTGATTAGAGTAACCACACTTCAAGAAAAATGATAAAATACAACCATAAGATTAAGTATAAATGAGTAAACAGACGTAGACTGCTGAAGTTGTGTTGATATTTTCTATAAACTGTTTTGGTGTCTTAAATCATTCTTTTACCCTAAACTGTGTAATACATAAATTATGAAATGTTAAAGGCTCTATATTGTTTTATTCGGTAAAGAAGATGCATATTTTACGTATTTAAAGTTTACTTACCACGTAATTATGTAGTCACGAAAAAATGAAACATTTATGGCACAAATTAATTAACTGTTGTTGTTTTGCAGTTCTAAGCAGTCAGCAAATGACCGTTGGTAAGATATACTGTGCCAAACTTATTCATGAGAATTACAAGTATATGAAGAAAAAGCAAGACTCGCGAAGCAAGGTTTTCAAAACTCTTTGTTGTTTCTGTGTCGGTGTGTTTGTGAAGGCCTATTCTGTGACGCAAAGCTGCCAAAGTTGCACAAAAGTTTCCTTAAGTTGCACAAAGGCGTGGCAGCTTTTTAGTCCTGTTTCTCCTTATATCACCGTTAATAGGCTTAAATTATATAAATTCGGTTTAAGTTACGGCGATATCGGCTCCCATAGTAGGCCTTTGTGACTTTCGTGATTATGATTTGTTGTTTCTCGCGATAAATTTGTCGTACGTTGACTGTTGAAGCAAACACAAACGCTATTCATCTGTTGTTTCAAACATAGTTATTTAAGTGGACTGGTTATAAAACTTTACAATCTGAAAACAAAATTATAATAATGTTTCAAATTTACCTGGAGGTTTTCAATATTCTTGATTAGATAAATTTCGGAATTACGAAGAATTTTTATCCATATTTTAAAATAAGAACAAGACAACAAAAACCCATAGCAAAATAACCAGTCGAATCTAATGGATTTGTTTGAACTGAAGGAAAACGTTTATTTTGTAAATGCAGCTACGATTCTCGAAGCGAGCCCATCATCAAAGATAGGTTAGTGCGATGGGATGAACAATAGTTTTGATATTTATGTTGATTTCATGAAAGCGTGATAATTATCTTTCGAAGGACACTCAATTGGAACCAAAAAATAAAACAAAAAAACAAAAAAAACAAAAAAAACAAATGAAGAAATATGATGCATGACAGCAAAAATTCGGTTCTTTATTGTTATTATTTGTGTTTACAATAACTTGTTCACTTTCACAACGGTGAATAGTAAGAGACGAAACACTGAGTTATATGTTCTTAATAACAAAAATTATTTAAGATAAACTATAAATAATTGTTATCCTAACAATTTCGGATCTAAATCACATCTAAAACAAATATTAAATTTTGCAGAGTTCTCTTACACGTTACGAAGATGACGATGTGCGAGGCTCAAAGGTTAGAGAAACAGATTAAATTATTTATTGTTAAATTAATTTTTTTCACTTAAAACTTAACTTGAAACTTTCACTTTAGCATCGGTTCCTTTTCGGACCCTCTATCACGTAACCGGTAGTCATTGTTTATATCACTGGAAAAATCTACATAATTT
>JAOCPT020565636.1:0-2500 GCA_026546935.2 Palythoa grandiflora | reverse complement strand
TTTCAAATCTCTATCATCAGTCACGTCAGCTTTGTTTTCCTCTTGTGTTTCTCTGTCTGTTTCAGGTAAGGCTTGCTCACCAATATCTCCTGGCTTAGCACTTGAATCAAGTAAATTGGATACTGATATATCTTTTTCAACCATACTAACATGAAAATTTGTGAAACAGTAAGGTTTGTCACTACTTATCATTAAATCTTTTTTATTTGCACAAGAATTAAGTTCCTCTTTTGTATCACACTCTTCACTTGTGTGTTCAAATTTGCTTCTTGGAGATGAAGTAGTATTTTGATCCATTGATTTATTATCAGAGTGCTCAGTTAATTGTGTAAATATTTGTGTTTCATCTCTGGGGATTTCTTTCTTTGCTATTTCAGAGGATTTTTCTGTAGTCTGGACAGCAGCTAAATCCAGCTTCCTCTTTCTACTCATATTGTCACTTGCAGATGAGGTTTTTGATGAATTTATGTTGGACAAGAGTTGTCCCTCTTGAGAACTTATTTTTGTCTTCTCAACTTCGTTTTTCTTTTGGCTTACTATTTTAGGTCGAGGAGCTTTAGAATTCTGAACATTCACTGCATTCTTACTTACATCTTGAGGATGTTTCAAAGAGTCCTTAGGTTTTGAAGGCCATGTTGAATTTTGGAATGTCCCTTCCTTGTTATCAACACCTTTTGCTTTTCTCTTTGAATTGTGGCTTTCACTTTGTACTTTGGAAGCCTTGACATTTGAAATACATTTAGAACGTACATTTGCTTTTTTGGTATTTTCTGATTTGGGTTTTATTCTTGCTGATCTTTGACCATTTAAAGATGAGTTGGTGTTGGTGTTATCAGTCTTGTGTGTTGAGTTTGTTGGCTCTCTCTCGCAGCTTGTGCCAGACGTGTTTGCGCTTTCATCGGGGTCAAATTCTGTGAAAACCCGAAGCTTAGATGCGGTATTTCTCCTAGTATTAATTGTGCTTCTGTATAGTTTTTGACAACTTGTGTCGTTTCCCCGATTATAAGTTGGTCCGGAGTGGCTAGGCTCTCCGCAGCTTCTGTTTCGACTCGAAACATTCGTTTGCCTGATCTGTTCATTCAGCGATGTTCTACGTGGTAGATAAAAACCATAAAAGTCCAAATGTTAGATGCTGTAATTTTCTATTTTTTAATGCATTTCAAATGAAAGAGATGTTTATAATTTTGTGATTTTCACACTACCTTGAAACAACCGAGTGTTTTTCATCAAACAACACTCCGCGAAATATTTTGGAGTGATAGCTAAAGCGAACCAACAAGCAGTTATTAAGACATTGTTCAATAACAGCAGAAATGGTCTTTCCTTCTGAAAGCGCTGACATGATTTCGATTTTTTGACAATTATTTCTTTAAAAATTAGTCAACTTTGCAAATTTGTTTCTGTCGCCTCATTTCCATACAGAACCCAGAAGAAGAGTTGTATGGTTAGGAGAAGATAATTTTTCATCAGTAATTTTCGGTCATTTTATTCTTATATATAGCATGCAGTTTTTTGCTTAAAGGGCCTGTTACTTTTTCTCTTTGATGAGTTTAAATAAAACAGCTAAATATTAATTTCCTTTCTGATACTTTGATAAAATATTAATTCTAACTGGTACCTAAAATAAAAACTCTGACTGGTTGTTCAGGTACATACCATATCCAAGCTCTTTTAAAAAACTGCTCTTTTAAAATACAACCCCCTGCTTCTTCCTCACTAATGGTTTCATCCTTAACCTTTTCATTACTAACAAGATTTTTAATTTTATGTCCAGCAAAACCAGTGTCTGCAAATACGATATCGCGGGAAATTTTGATTTTTTCCCGAAAATTGAGACTTTCGATAAAGGTGTAAATTCTCCCCACACGAGTCGTTTGTGGTGGCCAACAGCTGAAGTGAGAGAGTGGTTCTCTTGAAAACAAAATGAACACAAGAAATTTTGAATTGTGTGCCAAGATAATACCATCTTCGTACGTTCAACAAGCTCAAAATGCAAAGAAGAGCTTGGAAAATCAAATCAGGGTGTTTCTTGAACATGTAAGTACGTCAATTTAAGCTATTTTTTCTGGGTTGCACCAAATTTGCACGTTTGTCGCCATGTGGAAATATGACGGCAGTTTGATAAACGGCAATTTCTTTGTTTAACTGGTGTCTTTTAATTTTCGCCTAGTAGCAAAGTTCTGACAGGTGGTTGAAATAGTTAACTGTATATTTGTTTTATTTTGGGTTTGTTTCGGTTAAAAGTATTTTTAGTTTGCCGGAATGATTGTCGACTCGGTTGCACTGCTCACGTGCTCGATATGCAAGCTTAAGGCCATTTTTTTACTAGAATGAGCTTGGTTTGAAAGTGACACTCATTATGGCGTTGTTTTATCCAATGTGCAAAATGCATTTTGGAATTGTGAAATCGCAAATTTTTACTGTGATTCAAAGTATATATATTAGCACTGCTAATTCATGGTAATTGTGACGGTCGTGACTCAATTTGCTTCTTTGGTGG
>JAOCPT020565566.1:0-10850 GCA_026546935.2 Palythoa grandiflora | reverse complement strand
AGAGATTGTATCCTTTGACCATGTATAAAAGCTGAAAATAAGCCAAAAAAATCGCATAATTTACCGCATAATAAGCCCTGAATTACCGCATATTGAGCCCTGAATTGCCGCATAATTTTGGATTTTTTATCGCACTTTATCAGAGGCCCTGTAGATCTGTTTTCACCAGCAAAGTGAATGCAATGAATGAGCGTAGAAACTTATTGAAGCACAGAAAGTGGTTGAAATTATTGGTTTAAACAGTTAATAAATAATTGCAACGGCACGTACTGTACCCTGTGCAAGATATATATAGAATTTGCTCATACATGTCAACTGGATGACAAGTATGCCAAACAGTGTTATTTAAGAAAAATGGTGACTGCAAAGTATTTGAGTGTTATAACAAAGCAATGTAACCAAGCAATCTAGTCTTGTAAACAAAGTCATAAGCGACCTTTTAACGATTGCATGAATGCACCTGACAAACTCGACACAATCGAGAATCGATAGCAAAATTTTGTATTGTTTATTTCATGAAATTCTGACTCCCTAACCACCGCCATAGCTCGCTATGAGCACTAGCTAAAAAATTAATAATTACCGCTAGTAAAATTTTACATTATTCTGTGATTTTAGACCAGGGCCAAAAACCAGTTTTCACCAGTTTTCCTCCATTAATTCCACACACTGGTGATCGTAGGTAACTGAAGACTTTCCAGAACAAAACTGTAGTATATTTATATAAAATTCCAGTCCTAAGTTATAAGTGGTACCAAACATTAACCCCACCCATAAGTACTATCAATTCTTTGTTGTATATAACTGACAGCATTAATTTTGAATTGATATGAAGATTACTGGTGGTGCTGGTTTTGTAGGATCACATTTGACAGATGCCTTAATGATGGCAGGCCATGAGGTACAAATTATAAACTAACAAATTATTGAAAGATATATTATGATTATAAAGATCTTTTATTTGAATACTCACAATTAATTAATGATCTGTAAAGTTAACTTTAATTTATAGTTATTTACATAACATAATTATTGGTCCTTTTAAATTGTAAATGATATAACTGTATGAAATCATTCTCTTCCCTCAAGGTTATTACAAGTCTTTCAGTAGTGATAAATATTGATAATAATTATAATAATTATTATAATAAATAAAATTTAGTAAATGATTGTACAAGTCATGTAGCTGTTTACATTAGAAATAGTTACTAGCAGTAGAACAATTACATTTAAATAATTAAATAATTAAAATACTCATAAATTATATGGTAAATATTATTAAAATAATTATAGCTTTTCTCTTTGGATGAATAGTGAATAGTGAATTTCAAGAAGTTTCTTGGTTTTGTTGTACCTTGCAGTTTGCAGTTTTTCCTTTATTTAGCAATCGGTTTTTGGCCAAAAAACACATTTTTTCGGATCTGTCAGGGTTTTAAAAACTGGGAGGCGTAACTTTTCAGCATTGATCTTTTTTATGCGGTTTCAGATTTGATCAAAATTAATTGTGCTTTTTCGGTTTTGGGCAATTTTTTATGTGGTTTTGCAGTTTTTAATTTGCCCCAATGATCCCCTCAATTTTGTAATACATATATTATTTTAAACTTGTATCCCAACTTATATTATTCACAAAGAGTAAAATTTTATTGTTATAAAAATCTTTTTATGCTTTGTATAGTTACATATTAAGTGTTTGAACATGCGACAATTAAAAACTCATTATTTTGATTTTGCAATTATTGTTTTGATTTGTAACAGGTTACTGTAGTAGACAACTTTTTTACAGGAAGAAAAAGAAATATTGAGCACTGGTGAGTTTTTTTGAACACTGGTGGTTTTGTTTGGACACATACCTGTAAATATTAAACATTCATAAACTAAAAACTAGATATTAAATACCTTTAATTTAAAATGTTTTAAATGATAATAACAATTAATTAACCCTATAAGCCCCAAACATGACAAACGACATGTTGGTAAATTCTCCCAACTGAACTCCTCACTTTCTATAGTGTATAAGCATCTTGGGAGAATTTGGCTTTTCAACTTTGATCCACAAATGTATGGTTTTTTTAACTACACTGGGGCTCATGCTTGTATTTTTATTCCACTCATAATTTAGGTTAGGACACGAAAATTTTGAACTTCTGAATCACGATGTTGTAGAACCTTTGCTAATAGAGGGTAGGTATACTATTACTTAAATTATATAATTATTTGATGTTCAAAAAATTTTGTACTGGTTTGAACAAAATTGTTCTACCACTCAAAAATAATTTATATCAGTGCAAAAATTGTACCAGCTCAAAATATTGTCAGTACCAGTTCAAAATTAATTTGTGTCAGTTCAAAAAAAAGTTGTACCAGTTCAAATAATAAATTGTGAGCACTATTTCAAATAATATGTTTGTAATGGTTCAAATTTTTAATTTTTATGAAAAAGAAGATATTATTGATTGTACCAGTTCAAAGTCTTGTCAGTACCAGTTCAAAATTAATTCTGTGTCAGTTCAAAACATATTGTACCAGTTCAAATAATATATTTTGTAATGGTTCAAATTTCAAATTTTTAATTTTTACATGAAAAATAACTAAAGATAATTTATTATTAATTATAACTACAGACAGTACAACATAAACCCAAACAGTACAGAAATGCTAGTCAAGGAAGGTTTTGTGTAATCTTGGCATGGCTGAGATTAAAATGAACCACTTAACAACGGTCTTGTGTGGCTCAGAGCCACCTATCACTATGCCAACTGCACTGTCTTGTTGTGATATTAAGGTTTTCGAAGAAACTTTATTCAATACAATAACTATAGTTTTGATTTTTCTTTATCAGTTGATCAGATATACCATTTAGCTTCCCCAGCATCTCCTCCACATTATATGTACAATCCGATCAAGGTAAGTCATCCATAAACACTCTTTTCTTAGCGTATGGATACTAAATTATTTTTTTTTACATTTTGTGTTTTCTTATATTATTATTGTTGTTATTGTTATAATTACTATTAATACTATTATTATTGTTATTATTATTATTATTGTTATTATTAATATTAATATTATTATGGTTATGATTATGAATTTAAAATAAAGATTGCGCTTAACAACCGATGTTTCGTAACCACCATGGCTCCATTTTCAAGGAGTTATGAATCAAATTACTTAATAGGTGAAAAATTCAGTTCATAAACTTGTGACAACAATAATTGTTTTAGACTAATTTAGATAAAGATATTATTATTATTATTATTATTATTATTATTATTTACCATCAGAAATGTTCTGCTCTGCTTTCATTGTTTGGGCAAGTGCTGTCAAGTTAATAGCTATCATGCTTTCTTTTTTAGACTCTGAAGACAAACACCATAGGAACGCTAAATATGCTAGGTATGTTGATTGTATTATATTGTTTGAGTTTACAGGCTTTTATTTAGCATATTTTGTCACTAACTTTTTACTTTCACACTGAAATAAAAATCAATGTGTAAGTCTGCAGCTTGGAATTCACTATGAAAGAAATACTTTGTTGTATTAACCCTCTAAGCCCCAAGCACAACAAATGACATATTTCCTATATATTAAGCAGTTTTGGAGAATTTGGTATTTCAACTTCCACAGCTTATTTCACTTGATCAATTCCTTGCTTCTCATTACTAGTTCTATTGCTTTATTTGAGTTATGTAAGGAGAAATTGGACGGAGGTTGATAGTTTGCCTGGGGCTGTAAGGGTTAAGCTTCATTTTCTTAGAAGAAAAAGTTTCCAGGTCCCTCTGAACAAGAATTAAACCCATGACCCTCTGATTTCTGGTAAGATCCTCAACCCACTGAGCTACAGGAACTCACATAAGGAATGGGTCATTTAACTTAAATCTCGTAGATGTTACACCGGATGTATGTCCTGCTAACTGCTAGGCTCAAAATATCCATACATGATAAGTTAGTTAATGATGTGTAGTTCTACCACATCAAGTCTGCTATAAAGAAAAACTAGTATTTAATCAAGAATATACCTGGTGGTCCAGTTCTCCCACCTCTATGACCCGGATTGACTCCGGGGCTCTGCACATGGGCTGAGATTTGTCGATCTCAATCTTACCCAAGGGTTTTTCTCCGGGTACTCCGGTTTTCATTCCTAATAATGATAATAGTATGCAAAATCGACTCCCAATTGATTAAATCTGGCTGTGGTGCTATGATCTGAGGTTATGTGAGGATTCTGTTCTGGGGTTGAGTGCCTAAATGACAGCACAGCTTCTTCGGTTCGACCTCAACAAGTGTCAATTGTTTCAACGTTCTTATTTAAATCACTCATTATTTCTACATATTATGTACTGTTGATATAGTGGAGAGGAACTGATTCATGATAGATAGGTAGATAAAATCGAAAGTGATCGAAAGAAATTGACAAGCTGATTACTGTTGATTTTTGATAGTAAAAGGTTGCTGAGTGAAGTAATGGTTACATATAGTTATAGTATGTTTCGACTGACGTACATGGTATATTTAATTTGGTGACTGAATATGTTAATTAAAACATTTGGTGACACAGTGGATCCGCCCTTCTCGCTGCACTCGTTCAGTTACGTTAGCCTTTGAAATATTTTCATGTGCTGGGTAAATCTCTACTTGCACGAAAAAAACATTCGATTATCTGTACAAATCAATAGTTACGGCTGATTTGGGAAATGCACGACAATAAAATTCTAATATTCAACTGAAACGCCCTACTACCTTTTAGGAAGCCGCTTCGCTTAAAGGCAAGACAAAATTTTATCCAGAAGTAAACTGTAACAAAACTGTTTGTTACAGTAGCGGTCGTCTGACTATACTAGTGTTTTAGAAGAAGTAATTTAGCTGTTGTACATGTAACTGTTACTATAAACGGTGACATTATAAACATCGGTTCAGAAATCAAAATTGCTGATAGTAATGATACAGTTGTAATAAAGGAATTATATTCTGCCACGAAAACCGAACTTTTATGGTAGACAAATATCAAAAAAAGAAAAGAACTAAAAGTACATCTAAAGTAGTATTGCATAACAATTTAACAAAATTATGCAATTTTTAACTTTGCAGTGGACCGTTGTCGATAACTGGTCTTTTCCACTCAAGAAACTGAATATCAACATACTTTTTTCCTTTCAACCGCCTTCCAAAAATTACTGAAGTCATAACGGTTTAAACATTTCTAAAAAAACAAGAACATAATTGCAGCTTTACATAAAAAATGCTGTGAGACAAAATTCTTTCATAATTAATTTATTTGAATGTGAGAGCCAGTGCGTGCGTGTTTAAGTCAAAAGCGCGGAATTTTCGTGCGCTTTTTGGGGTGGTGTGAGCGCGTGTCCACACATATTATCTTATGCCGTTTTTCAAACCAGGTCAAAATTATACATCGTTTATTCTAAAAATACAGTGTAGAGCTTGCCTAAAGACAATGCTCAGGTTTAAAAACAGTTTTACTGTTAACGGGTTAGTTGAAAACAGCTGGTATTTGAAGAGATTTTAACACACGGCAAAGAGCACCTTCCTGACAATTTTAAAAGACTTCGGTCTGCATGAAAACTTCAGTCCGAAATGTATGGAACTTTAGTTCCAGTTTCTTTGTGAACTGACATAATATAATCCGCCTCTTTTGGAATTTATCACACTTCAGTGTTTATTTCTTTTAAGTGGTACATTATTACTTTAATTAGTTCTAATGAAAATTAATTTTTTATTGTTCTTGCGCGGGTAAAGACAAGACAACTCCATAACCGGCACATCGTCTAATGAGTCATTGTTTGGACACTGACTTTTTTAACCCAGGTATGCATATTTCGCCCGTGGCCCAATCACGTTTTAAAAAGAGTGTAGCCCGCGGTTCTGGCGTATGATCGAAACTCTTAGCCGCTGTTTAGAAAGAATATAGTAAAGTAACTCAAAAAAGGTTAAGACTTTAAAACAAATACTGACGATTGAGCGTGTTAGTTTAGCGTTGAGAACGACTACAAGGCCGTGTTATCTTTTTTTCATTTCCTTTTGAAATCTTCTTTTTTAAGTCTTAAAACATTAAGAAAATTAAATTTATAGTTAAGTCTTTAATTAAACGTGCCTATTATTGTTTTTTTGGTACTGTGTTCTCCAATTTCTTTAAAGTTTTTTGGAACATCAGTTCAGTTCAGTTTATTGATTTGAGCCAGCAATTTACATATATAATGCATAATTGTACCTTATTAAAATGGCAGGGAAAGGCAAAAGAAGCTGAATGCTTTTTTATATGGGTCACATGAAATAAATACTAAATTAATTTAAAAAAACATTAAATTACAACATGTCGGGAAGGACAAATTAATTAGTATCAAGAGTCAAATTAAAAATAACTTTTTAAATTCAATTTATAAGCGAACGCAAAAAAGCGAAAACAGCGAAAAGCGAAAGCCAGAAAGTGAAAAGCGAAGTGGCGTGAGCGAAAATTGTGAAAAGTGAAGAACTAGCTAGTAAAAGGAGAACGCTATATGCTTCTTTAAGGATAATAGAAATGTTTTAAGCATAGTAAAAAAAGAGGACCAAAGAGGTAATACTTGGAGCTTTCCTAATTTCATCATTTAGAGAATTAAACAGCTTAGGGCCTTGAAAACGAAAAGAGAATTTTTCAATATTTGTTCGACAGTAAAGGCAAGCGGAAAGAACTTTTTTCCTGGTATTGTAAGAGTTTACCTATCTATTTGTAGAGAACATACTATGGAAACTCTCAGGATGAAAACCATTCTGATATGTAAACATACCATAGCAGATTTCTAAAAGGCATACGTAGTCTCGTACTTTACCCTGAAGAAGGACTTTAGTCCGAAATGTTCAGTGTAAATCAAGTTTTTTTTCTTGGTGTCCGACTTCAATTTCAGTTGAAATTGTTTTATATACCTCGAGGTGAAATATAAAGTGAATGATGGATGATGATGATGATGATGATGATGGTAGTTGTGTTGGTGATGATACTGATGATTTTGGCGATGATGATGATGATGATGATGATGATGATGAAAAAGATGATGATGACGAAGGTGATGACAATGATGAGGATGATGATGATGATGATGAAGATGGCGATGATAATAAGAGTTAGACCGGGTTCATGTGAAATTCGTCATTTGAATTAGAACATGGTCTTATATTTTTGTAAGGTTTCATCAAATATCCAGTAATGGAGATGGAAGCCGATTCTGTTTTGTTCTAGGACTTGCAAGACGAGTTCATGCGAGACTGTTGTTGGCTTCCACGTCAGAGGTCTATGGCGACCCAGAGGTAGATGTATAGATTTGTTCAAGTACTGAGAGGATCTAGAGTTCCATTTATATATATTAATTGTTTGTTGTCAGATTAACTGAGGCACTAGTACTGTTTCTTTAAGATTTGCACCATCAGCCCGCACGTACTAAAAGCAGTAACTGACTCCATCCCGTTTACAACTTTGGTCAAGATTTAGTCGTGAAAAAAAGTACTCAAAAATTCTTAACTTTGAAGCCGTTTCACGGTCACACACTAAATGTCCGTAGATATTATAAGTATTGTTGAATAAACAAGAAACGTACAATTCAGTGAAGATTAACCAACTGCTAAAGTCAAAGAGCGGAAAAGGCAATTTTTAAGGAATACACTATTTTGTTAACCTTGTCCTCAATGCATGTGATACACAAAATTAATGTTTAACGTTCGACAGAACTGGAATTTGAATCCCGGATCTTATGGCAGGAAGGTAGAGATCTTATCACTGTGCCAACCACGCCGCCATGACTATGGAATGCTTGTAGTTGTTCCTCGTTTTAACAACTTTGTATTTGAATAACAGGAACACCCTCAGACTGAGGAATATTGGGGTCATGTGAATCCTATTGGCCCTCGGGCGTGTTACGACGAGGGAAAGAGAGCAGCAGAAACCATGTGTTATGCTTACGCAAAACAGGTAGGCATAGTAACAGTAGGACACGCCTTGTAAAGGTAGAAACGCCTACTCACAGTAGGGCACACCTACAAACCATCACAGACCATCAAACGGCGGTACCTGTCTAATAACCTAGTCACAGTAGGACATGCGTAGTCACAGTAGGCATACCTAGTCACAGCAAAACGCGCCTAATAACAGTACGACACACCTTCTAACAGCAACACACGCCTGGTAGCAGGATAATCTAGTTACAGTAGGATATGCGTAGTCACAGTAGAATGCGCGTAGTAACAATAGACACACCTAGTGACCGAAAGCACACAATAGAGCGCATCTTGTCATAGTAAAATGCGCCTAGTAACAGTAGATCACGCCTTCCAACAGCAGCACACACCTGGTAACAGGATAACCTAGTTACAGTAGGACACACGTAGGCTCAGTAGAATGTGACCAGTAACAGTATACACACCTAGTCGCAGTAGGTACACCTGGTCACAATAGAGCGCACCTAGTCACAGTAAAATGTGCCTAGTAACAGTACGACACGCCTTATAACAGCAGCATACACCTAGTAACAGGATAACCTAGTTACAGTAAGACACTTGTAGGCTTAGTAGAATGGGCCCAGTAATAGTAGACACACCTAGTCACAGCAGGTACACCTAGTCACAACAGAGCGCACCTAGTCACAGTAAAATATGCCTAGTAACAGTACAACACGCCTTATAACAGCAGCACCCACCTAGTAACATGATAACCTATTTACAGTAGGACACTTGTAGACTCAGCAGAATGTGGCTAGTCACAGAAGGCACACCTAGTCACAATAGAGCGCACCTAGTCACAGTAGAACTGGCCTAGTTACAATACGACACGCCATCTTACACCAGCACACACCTAGTCAACTGTAACAAAGTTTGCATCCTTATATTTTATGACAGCTGGCATATAACTAAAGCACTAGAGCATGTATCGATCGAATGTTTGTTAAAGTTTTTTATATTTTGAAAATCGAATAAGCCGCGATTATTCGATTTATTTGAAGTCATTGTTTCATTGTTCGAAAAAAAGGCGGTAACTGCAAGCCAGTGACACAAAATAATTTTATAATGAGATTGCGTTAAAGTATTTATTTCGAGCTATTTCATTGGAACTTTTTACTGTGAAATGACATCTTATCACTTCACTGATATGGTTTTTATTGATGGCTGTATCATGTAGATATCTACCATAAATATGTAATAAATATTGTTATCTTCAAGGCGGCGTGATTGGCGCAGTGGTAAAATCTCTGCCTTCTAACCACAAGGTTCCAGGATCAAATCCTGGCTCAGCCGAGTGTTGAACTTTAGTGTGACCTTCTTTTCCACCAAAGTTGACTCAGCTTTCCATCCTCCCGAGGTCGGTAAAATGAGTACCAGCTTTTGCTAGGGGCTAACCTGCCGCAATGGATTAGTGTCCCATCCAGGGGGAGTTAATGACACTGGCTCCATTGAGACACATAGGCTCGTAAAAGGATTTAGCTACAATCAGTCAGAATGTGCTTTTGAATTGAACTTTTGATGACTTCAAGTTAAAATGTAAACAAAGTCAAAAATATGAAGTCGATGCCTGGAAAAAATATAATATACCAATAAACACCTAATGAATAAAGAATTAATTAAACCAAGTCTGGTTAGAAAAAAAATTTTTTTTCTGTAGTGAATGGCTGCCGATACCAAAAAATAAACCCCAAAAATGTATTCAAACCATAACATTTACAAACTTAATAATAATTATGTTTATTTCGCTTATATTAAAGGAGATTACCATCAAGAAAACAAGAAAAATTTCCCTAGTATTGTTGTTCTTTAGAAAAGTTATTTTTAACAATTTTTTTCTCTTAAGTTTTTGTTTTGCTGGAAAAGCTGTTACAATTTTAAAGATCAAAACACTTAGTGAAATCAGTTTTGATTCATAAGTAAAACTACAGATACAGTATAATTGTAATATTCTCAAAAAGAAAGGATGTAAATGAGATATCTTTTAACTTTGTTGATGAAAGCAAGCTATTTGTTAAGGGATAGAACAGTTTTGACAGGGCTGAGTCAGACAGAAAGGAGTAGACCAGCTCTGATAGGACTGGGCGATACAGAAAAGAGATGAACAGTTCTGATAGGATTGAGTCATACAGAAAGCAACAGAACAGTTCTGACAGGACTGAGTCAAACAGAAAGCAGTAGAAGAGTTCTGACAGCACTACGTCATACAGAAAAAAGTAGAACAGTTCTGATAGGATTGAGTCATACAGAAAGCAACAGAACAGTTCTGACAGGACTGAGTCACACAGAAAGCAGTAGAAGAGTTCTGACAGCACTGTGTCATACAGAAAGGAGTAGTTCTAATAGGATTGAGTCATACTGAAAGGAGTAGAACATTTCGGGCAGGAGAGAGTTTTACAGAAAGGAGTAGAACAGCTCTGACAGAACTGAGTGTAACAGAAAGGAGTAGAACATTTCTGACAGGACTGAGTCATACAGAAAGGAGTAGAACAGCTCTGACAGGACTGTGTTATACAGAAAGGAGTAGAACAGTTCGGACAGGAGAGAATTTGCCAATCTGCAACTAAAGATACAGAATTTTTATGACTGATCAAGTCATATGCAAGCAATTTGTGGGGAAAAATGGATGAATGAAACAGCTGCTAGATTGAAAATTTTCATTTCTTCTCATTAACAAGAATTGTAACTCTAATAAACATTCTATAAGCTGTAGCTGGCTGTCTGATGTGTAGGAAAATTCTAGAATTTAAACACCGTGATATTAAACAAGTGTCTGAGGCAAGGCCTGCGTAGGGGGAGGGGCTGGGGGGGGGGGGGGGGCGGGGGCGGCCCCCCCCCCCACTCGGGAGAAACTGTAAAAGTAATTTTGTTAGAAC
>JAOCPT020565513.1:0-10850 GCA_026546935.2 Palythoa grandiflora | reverse complement strand
GTAAAGACTCTGGAACCTTTAAAATCTTTAACTACGTCTGTAACTTTATTTTACAAATCTATTCACATCGGTGAAAAACGTATAAACTGTCAAAATATATCTGCAAGTTTTTTTATACCATTGGCTTTTGGAGAGACGTTTTCGTTTGGTTGTGTGACGTGTGCGTTGATATATGTGTGATTTAAAGCCGGAAATTTTAATTGGATTCAACGGTACAAGAAATTCAAAACAAAGGAACTCTACGGAAGTGCTTCAGTGATAACAGAAAACATCTCTTTCAAGTGTGAAAAAAAAAAAAAAAAAGTGTGAACAAAGAAAGACAAAGAGAAGTGAAATAAAAGCCGGGTTACATTTATTTATGCAGTATAAACGTCATCGTTTTGGGTTTTTTTTGCCATCGAAATGCCTTTTCATTTCACGTAGTTAAGGTTTGGCCATTTTCTCTTCTGTTTGCTTTTTGTCAAATCGTACTCTTATTAATTTGTCAGTGAACGGATATGATACAATCCAGTTTGTTGCGCAATTGTCCCTTTGTCACTTGTCAGCACGCAAAAGTTGCGTGTACCGATTGGTTTGAGTTTGGAATGTTCGAAGTTGGGATTGAGTAACAGTTTTTGAGCGTGAGTTCGCGCTCGTAGTTGCATCATGGGTAATCAGGGCATGGATTACAAAGAATCGTGTCGCGAACTGAGGTTTATCGACGATTTCTCGCAAAATCGTAAGTTGTAAACTCTCGGATTTTCAGACAGACAAGCTTAGCTCTAATCCTTGACGCATTGTGATTTTGGCCCGTCTGGATGCAAATTACAAGAAAACCGACTTAATCTCTTAGTAAATGTAATGTTTGCAAGAGCGATCGTTTGCTGACTCGCTCGAAAACAATAGATTTTCAACATAATCCCATACTTTCTTAGGTAATTTGCGGCCAATTAGGTCAAAAATTAGCATCTGACTAGAGTACGAACTTAATTTGCCTGTCTGAAAATCCGAGAGTTTACAACTTATGATTTTGCGAGAAATCGTTGATAAATCTCAGTTCGCCACTCGACTCTCTGTAATCCATGCCCTAATTACCCATGATGGAATTATGAGCGTGAACTCGTCTATTCGTTCAGGTGTATTTATTTTTCTCGCTACGTCGCACTGACAAGTCCCAATCAGGAGGAAACAGCTGTATACAACTGCAAATTCTGGCTTTATCGGTGCTCCTGATCATACTGGTTCACTGACAAGCTATTTCGCAGTGCTCAGCCTTTCATTTATCAGTTTTGTATCTTAACAATTTGGCTGAAAAATCTTAATTGATCCTGCGACCATTAAACAATTATTGGACAAGGTTGAGCAAATAATTAATTTGCGAGACAATGACAAATCACAATATTTTACGATTACCAAATCCAATAATTGTTTTATAACTCGATCACTGAATTTTTGTGTATGGGAAGCGTTAACTTTTAAGAAAAAAAAGCGCGCTGCCTCGCAAAATAAATCAAGTCGGCTTTTTTCAGTTTTCGAATTCATTGAGAAAATAACGCGGCGCTGCCACTTTTGATCTCAAAAGCAGATTAGACTACGCATGAGTAGTGTCATATTTGCACTTCAGACGGTAATGCGCATGAGCAGAGTCATATTTGTAGGCAGTTATTTGTAGGTCACGTGGTGACCCTTGCGCCAATGAGAAAGAAAGAAAATTTCCATAGAATGATTAAAAGCATTTCGTACACGGTTCTTGCAACGCAGTTTTTGTTGTTGTTGTGAGGCTTATGTGCGAGTCAATTCCAGCCGCGAGCATCCCCCCGGGTAAACCTCGGGCATTTGATATAATATGAGTCCCGCAGGGCAGGGAATTTGTCAACCAATTATGTCCCGGCCCCCGGGCATTTGCAAACAACAAAAAACTTACCTCGTAACATCTTTTCGTCATTTCCGACGGCTCTCAAACATGCCATATTTGATTAAAATCTTGTCTAAACCGCCATCCCTGCACATTCTTGGAGCAAAGTCTCAAATCATTTCCACTCCGTGCGGAAGGGGTAATTAATAAAATAATATAAGTGATAGGTTGGATGGACAGTTTCCTCTGTGTTATCGCGCATTAATTTATGCAGTTTTATTGAGGCGAAACAGTTACGTTTATTAAAAAATGAGAAGTACTATTTTTGAATATTGATCTGATGGACTGGGGGGCCGGGCATTTGACCATCATAGTAGGAACGAAGGGCGGGGCATTTACCAACGAAAATTGCCCGCAGAGCCGGGCATTTTACAATTTTTTTCGAATGCCTGGTGGTTTGCCCGGGGGGGAGGACATGCTCCCGGCTGGAATTGACTTGCACATAACCTTACACAGAAGTTCAACGTTAAAACTTTCAAAAAAAAATAAAATACGTTAAAATCTGATAAAAAGAAATTAAAATTTTTACATCATGGCAATGTCAATTATGTTTCTAAAATAATCAAAACGTAATTAACTCAAGAGTTTAATTTAAAAGCTTTTTACAACCAAACTGCAAAAGATAGTGCCGCAGAAAAGTTAATATTAACTACCCCGCACACAAATTGATTTTTGTTTGCAATCGAAATTACCAGAAGCGTCTTTATGAGTTAAAAGCTGGTTGCCGCCATTTAACACTTCGCTGCTGACGAGAACAAAATTGTCGGAAGATGAAACAAGTTTGCAAACAGACGCAAAAAATTGAGAATGAAGGATTGTTGTTCTTTGTTCAAAATGTAAGCACCGCTTTGCAAAGTTGCATCTGGCAGCTGCTTATATATTTTGTTGTTCTACTAGAAAGTCAGGGGTTTAGCAATTATATTTACTTTTAAAATTTTAGCTTTAAAAGCGTCTTAGATCGCGTTCAATTTTAGTCTCTATAAAGACTAAAGCAATTTTAAAACATTACAGACGTTAAAAGTTCCGTTTACCTCGTCATTATTACGATCAACAATTCAAAATTACGACTGCTTTGGCTTGTTATGCAAGGCAAACCCGTGAACCAAATACTTTCGATATATACTGAATATTGCTGTTAGCTTATCCTGTGAAGAAGGCAATTTCGTTCCCGCGTTTCTCAATTCGGTGTGCTGTGAAAAACGGTGTAATTTGTGAAGAAAAAAAAATTAAAACCAAGCGGATAACTAAAATTTTAAAGTGATTTATTTATAGTCTTTGTTTGATGAAGTCCTAGCTGAAGAAAAAATAAATGCGTAGTTACTTTTTAAATAAATGCGAAACTAGGAATTTAGGAACAAGCTCAGGCTAAGATGCGGTACTTAGGAAAATTTTTCTGGTAAAAATTGACTGAAAGTCCAAGTTTTCTCTTCACTTTAATTTGAACCCTAAAGCCGGTGGTTCACCAATTAAACAATCAAGGCAGTTCGCCTCTAAATCTTGCAGTACGATACAAGTGAGGTGCAAGGCGTTCCTGTTTCGTTTTTCTTCAATAAAAACCACTCACAGAAACAACAACGCTTTAAAAACCAAAGACTGAAGCCGCCATAAAATTAAGGGGGCATTGGGGCTAAATTTTGGTCAGTTGGTAGAGAAAAGTGAAGGAGGATTTGGAACTTAGGAAAAGGTTTGAGGACGGATAAGAGACGCTAAGAGAGATATAGCTGACGATTAGTTAACGGCGGCGTGGTTGGCGTAATGGTAAGATCTCTGCCTTCTAACCACAAGGTCCCAGGTATTAAACATTTGTGTAACCTTCTATTCCGCCAAAATTGATTCAGTTTTCCATTTCCCGAGGTCGGTAAAATGAGTACCAGCTTCTGCTGGGCGCTAACCTGCGATGGATTAGTGTCCCATCCAGTGGGAGTCAATGACTCTCATCCGCTTAACACTACAGAAACTGGAGATAAGCAATGAGGCCACTTCGGTTCGTAATAGGATTTAGCTTAGCTAGCTGACGGTTTGGAATCTGTCCACAAAATATCAACTCCAAAAAACATTTTCAAATGAACATTCCTAAATTCACTAAAACCAAATTTCCTCTACAAAACAGTTTTCTTTGTCCCTCAACTTTTCCGTAGCTAAACTTCATCGGAAAATCTGGAAATACCTACGAGTTCTTCTCATTTACCAATCATGCAACCACAAATGGGATTGGAAATTTCCAAATATTCACACTGAGATATGATCCAAAATGTCGCAAATGTGACAAAAATGACCTGTTTGACTACAATTCCCCCTTAAGAAGAAGCCTCGGCAAAATTTACTAATTCTTCCACAAAAAATCATTTATCTACGTTAGTATACAGTGTGCATTTTTATCAGATGAAGTGTGCCCATCCTTTTTAACAATAAATTAAACCAATTCTGGCGCGCACCACTAAGTTGCAAGACAAAGCGATAAAGAATTCTTTGTTCTAGCACTTGATATCTGAACAAACCACTTTGTGATTTTAACTAGTTTTTAACTTTCTCAAGAGTTTTAATATCAAAGAAAGGAAAGTTAAGTGAAGCTTTTTTCGTAAAACTATTTCTACTGTAGTGCATTTAATTCCCGCCAGGAATATGGCAATGCCAATAGTTAGTTTCATTTCATAGATCTTAGAATGTTGCACTATTTAAAGAGAAAGTTTTTTAATTAACTCGGTCCGTTAGTGTTAAAGTTTTACTGTAAAAAAAGTGACAATAATGAAAGTACTATAACTTTTTTTTCAAGTATATGAGTTGCTAGAAAAAACACACGACAATTTCTAATGTGGCAGTTTAGCGGAATCATTTTTTAAGGAAAAGTCTGAGTGAAAAAAAAAATACCATAGCAGTTAAAGCTTCTCGGTGCTCAGTTATAGTAAAATTTTATCAAAGCAATAAAAAAGCAATATTTACTTTTTCAATATGTGTATCGTGGTGTCAAACAATTTGCAATCGGTGAGCGTTTTGAGATTCTAATTTTCTGCGGCGTCACTTATACTGCCTGCCGACAAGAATATATTAAAAATGTGTCTGTTCGCTTTTCTTATAATACACCTGAACTTATTAAAGTTTTCATGTGAACATTATTCATTATGTTCTTTAAACAAGGGATAATGTTTTGGGTGACGTTAATAAAATTTGGTTTCAAGAAAATATATTGCAAAAGATCAATTTGGTGCAAGGAGCGAGTCAAGCGAGCGTACAAATTGGACAATTTTCATTATTTCAAAGGAATCTTAAAAGAATTTTGTAAAAACATGTGGTTCACTCGTTTCTCAAATTTGTTCCGGGAATTTTAACAAAATTAATGAGTTAATAAAGCTAGACCCGTTATTGTCACTCAGTAACTCGGTTTTTTAAGCTTCTTTTATATTTTAAAACAAGTTTTTCGGTTAAAGAGAAGTTCCTATTAGGATAATACACTTTGTCAAAAGATTTCACTGTATTACGGCGTTCTAGCTAGTACCCGAATAAAAATCCCATATTAATTGTATTAGCTTATATGATTCATCTTATAGTTATACTCTCGCTGGAGTTTGAAAACCGGGAGGAAATAATTCCGTTTCATTTTCTAGTTTCTTGAAAATTTTCAGTTACTACTCGAGTCAGTTGGATCACAAAAATCCCTTTCAGTTTTGTTTTAGGTTATTATGTTTAAGTCAGGAGCGGTTAAACTAAAAGTTGACATTTAAAGTGTCACTGAACAAGACCTTTTGAAAAACGTAAAGAAGATGCCTTTGATCAGTTGTCAGACACAAATCGTATTGTATAAAGTGTTATTAAACTGCAATATAGATGGATAGAGATAGTTAAAAAGGCCATTTAGCTCTTCAGAAAAATGATTAGGTCATAACAAACATTATCATGTTGCCAATAAATCCTTTATGAATAAAAACCGTTTTCTTAACAACTTTTAACATTCAATTTATCTATTTTATGCTATTCCTTAAATTTCTATTATAATACTAGAGAATGATTTGCAACAACAGAATCTACCATGGAGTGTACGATTTTTATAGCAACCAGTAATTTTTGTAGCTGAGGCTCGCTGTTCTTAACTTTTTGATCACTTCAACCTCAAACTATTCTTTCTTTCTGTGAGTGGTTTGAAATCCACATTAGCAATGAAACTCAAAGCCTGGTAACTGATGAACTCGGTTCACTTTTATATACATCACTTGGGACATGATTTTATGTGTTTTGTGTTTTATACTGCGACTCCAATTTCTATCTGGAAATAATTTCTTTCCTATTTATACATACAAAAACATCCACCTAAGCTTGCTCTTGAATTGGTCTTAAATCTTGATCGATTAGAGCCGTCTTGTTGTTCTCATAAAAAACGTATGTGTAAGGATCCGGAGTGATCGTAAAATTGCTAAGAAAAGCCAGACAGTTTTCGACACTGATTTCAGAGTCACACAAGAGATTAAATTAATTTTTTCTCATTGCAAACATTTTACTTATACCTACCACTGCTTAACATTTTATATATTCACACAAGAGATGGAATAAATGCAAGCAATTTACTTGTATCTAAAGCTGTTTGAAGTATCTGTTAAGTTTGTTTTTCAGATATCGTGACTTCAAACTTTCCAACTAGTTTGTACTGGGCTTGTAGAAGAAAAACACATCGTCAATATTTAATGCTAACATTACTCTACATCGTCTTCGCGTGCGCAAGTTTTGCCTTCTACTGTATGGTTCATTTACTGAGCTCAAGTATTAAACATCCAAACTCATTTCTTTATTTACTTTATTTGTCGGCTTTGCATACTAAACGAAACCGGAAAGCACGTTTAAGATCGAGTCTGCTCTAAACTAAAAAATAGTTTTCACAAAATGGTTCATGGATGTCTTTTTTAAAACCCAATTACTGCGCGTTCTGATTATTCAAATTTCTGTTTTTCAAGAGACATTCGAATCTTTTAAAATAAGATGAAGAAATTCATTATGTTTTACAAACAAATCGTTGTGTGTTTTACACCTCCCACTCAAAAACATTATAGGTTTCAGTCAATGGCGTGCCAGTTATGCTAACAAATACTTCGAAGGTGCGAATAAAAGGATCATATTAATTATGCTAATTTGATAAAAACACGGTGTCTTGTGCTTTGTGACTGTTATTATTAAAAGATCCAAAAGAAGGAATTGTTTCAGTAATTTTCTAGCGAAAACTAATGGTTGTCTTTTGTGGTTTGAATGTACTTGAACGAGGGCTTTTTGGACTGTTTTTTTTACTTCGAGGTGCGATATTTCTTGGATGCAGCATTCAAAAGTACGTGCGAAGTAAGGAGCTGTTCCCATGGATTTCATAAATCTTCAAACGAAAACTATTTGGTAGTAATGACAGTTAAGATCGTGTTAGTTTTTCCTGATTGAGTGCGTATTAACGAATGTGTCTTGTGGTTTGAAAAATTGACTTCCTTTTTCGACAGTAGAAATCTCTTAACGGTGCTTCCTGTTTAAACGTTTGGTTTCGTTGTCATTTCTAAGCTCCGAAGAGAATTCTCAAGAGCGATGTACTTTACTGTTCCCGCTTTCAAGGACGTGCCACTGGCTTTTAATGTAAAATAAAGCCGTTTACCACCCTTTGCGAATTGGTCTGTTTCCTATACATCCACATCTTGTGGCGAGAAAAACAATTTTCGACAACTGCTGACGATGTGCAGACTTTCTGAACTCTAGGCAGATCATTTCTACATATATTAGTAAGCTGAACTGCGACTTTGGCGACCGGGTAAGACGGCCAGACCCCAGCTAGCTAATGTATACATCAAAAGCTACTTGAAACGGAGATTTGTCAGTGGTATTGTTAAAACATTTAGTGTAATTACAACGCAAATCGCAGGGAAAAAGAAAAAAACAAAAAAACCTGGCTGTAGCTATGAACGTGACAGACTAAAACCATATGACCACAGTCTGACAAAACCATTTCTTGCTAATAAAACAACTCGAAGGAAAAACTGCAAAAACAAACATTAGCTAAAGAATCAAAACAAACTCATTGAAAGATCCGTATTTTATTGCTAGCTTCATATTTCAGCATGCATAAAAATATTTCAAGAGCGCGCAGGTCCTCGGCATTTTTATAGCAATACAATTTTCTTCTGCGGTGACTTTTTAAAGTGTTATGCATAGAACGAGAATGTCAAGTTCAAGAGGGGCTTGAAAGGAATTACACCGCGATAAAGTTTAGTCAGGAGTGGATCAATTCTTAAAAGAAGGATAACAAAACAAGATTGTAACAAACTATGACCTGTCTAATTTCAGCCTCGAAAGTCTCTTTCGCTGACATGCAAACAAACCTTAAGAAAACGAATCCATTTCTAAATGTAAATAGAACACACAAATGTCAGTTTTAAAGCTCGATCACACCGCAGATTAAGAAGAAAACATTACACACCTTTGTTCATGACCATGCCAAACAACGAACCAGATTCGGGAACTCCGGAGCAATTCCAGCGACGCGCGCGAAACTGGTATTGGCACTCTTGAATGGCATACTGAGCTCCTTTGGCAACGTGTGGCATCAAATCTGGATATCTCTGGCACTGTTGTTTCTGTTTTAGGTTTAGCTCTGGAGTTATGAGACACATCATTGCCTTTCTAGCAGGGTCCGAGGCAAGGGGAATCTGTGTTCCTAAGCTCCTGTATAATTAACAGTCAGCCCATCAGATGAAACTCAATGAGTCACAAGAAAGTGCTACCGACTCGCATGTAAAATAAAACCAGCGCTTTAAAAGTGTCAATTAAAACACTCGAGCTACTTACCACCAAACGGCCTTGCCGAAGTCAAATAGACAGAATACAAAAACAGCAAGATATGGAATGGCGCCTCGAACGAAACGCATTTTCGCTCTCAACTGAAGTGTTGGCGACAATTTCTGAGCTCTTGTGTCACTCAAATCCCTTCGCTTGGCGGATGGTTGGGACGTTCTCAGAGAAGGCTTAATCTCCAATCGAATTTCAATCAACTTAAAATAAAGGCCAGGCAATTGGCATTAGAAGGTGTCAAAAGTTTTAGCCCGTGTCAGTCAATAAACTTAATCAAGCCCTCATTTGAGAAATGATTACAAGCCACAAACTCAGTGTGGGAAGTTTGCATTGATTTGCGCCAAACGAGTTTCCAGACAAAAATAATTGCTAATAACCTGAGCAGTGTACCTTGTTATATCAAACACGCCAAAAGGGAGCATTGTTTAAACGGTATTAATCTTTATTGCAATGTTTTGAAAAATGAAATGCGAACAATTTATCTAAGGTGACAAATAAAGGCTTGCCGCTTTGAGTCACAAGTGCGTGAATTGCATCTATTATATCACACGAAGGCTTCATTTTGGAGTGTCTAAAGTGTGCGGACAGATAAACTAAACTCGTTAGAAACTCCCATCACCACGCTCCTAAATATCTCGAGTGATTTTCAACAAGTTTTTCAAGAAGACAGAATTGTCAAATTTATGCAATGTTTAACCGAATCAATCTCATTTTCCGTTTAAACAAAATCGCCCGCATTTCAAAGGCCGATACGTCAGAGAAGAATAGATTCTACGACATAATTACTATTTCATATCTTGTGGGCGGAAATCGTTGGGACAAAACAAACTGGCAATTCCTTAGCACAATATACAACATCGTTTTCTCAATCAATTAATTAAAAAGCTCCTTCTTTACGGCTGTAGTAAGCACTTTGTGGTTTCGTTTACATCGCTGCATGACGAATCAATCTTGAATACTTCGTGTTACAGACAAAAACAATTATTATTGGTCAACTTGTCCGCGAAGATTTGAGGAACATTTATTGTCATTCATTTCTTACTTTATTCAATGTATCAAACCGTTTGTAAATCAGCATCTGTTAAAGTCGTGGCCGCTTAATTGCCACCATAAGAGAATTCAATGATGGTTTTTCACGACTTCAGTTTTTTCTTTTTAGACCAGCAAAGTTACAACGACAAAATTTTCAAACATTCAACACTGTTTATATTACTAACAAGCGCTGAAATATCTTGACAGAGCTTCGCTTTCTTACCTCGAGTTAAAACTCTTAAATATGACAAACAATTTGCAAAGAGTAAATATTTTTTCAAGACGATTTTATTGACGAAAACACCATCATTATGACATCGTCAAAGGTGGGAGTTTATACATGCCAGCCTGTTTCGGATAATGTCATCCGGGACGGAAATGGTCTTATTCCCCCAGAGGAAACTTCAAACAACAGTTGTAAACGTAATCAAAACTTCCTTTAATAACTGCCGTCTGTAAAGGATTATGCTTAGTGTATTTTGCTCAAAGTTCAACAGTGTCCGAGTTGTGTCAACAAACGATACGTGCGGACCGTTTGTAAGTCTTAACACAATGGAGTGAAAAAGGCGGCCAGTTTAACGATTCGAAATTGAGTCTGGTGAAACGAAAGAAGCTTGAAAGCCAACGTAAATGAAAGATTTTAAAATGATACTCGTTGAAGAAATAGGTGTTGACTAACGTTCCTAAAAATACACTTTTAACTTGTGTAAATTAAACTTGGTGAGTGAAATGAGCGAAGTACTTCTAAAAATTTCAACAGCATACATGACAAATGAAACTATAGTAAGTTTGTTAAATGCAAGCTTAAAAACATGAATGCGGAAAAACATCTTTCCGCTTTTTTTACACAGAAGTAAAATCGATGAGAGAAAGTTTTTTTTTAATAATAGCGAGACTCTGCAATAGTGAAGTGCAACACGTCGCATTCATTGAATCAAATGCTTTTTACACACTTTGCTCTTTTTATCCTGAAAAATTAAACTTGACTTTATATCTACATATAAAATAAACGCAAAATCAAGCGGGTCTCTTATGTTGAATGAAACATGCCTTATTGAACAAGCGTGAGGTCAAGATGGCTGGATATTGGCCAAGTTCTTTTTTTTTTTTTTCGTTATTA
>JAOCPT020565470.1:0-10851 GCA_026546935.2 Palythoa grandiflora | reverse complement strand
CAGTGTAATACACAACTTAGGCTTCTTCATTTGCTTTATAATATAGATTCTACACGCCGTGAGTAGAAACAACAAAGCACACAGATCGACTGTCAAATGACCAGAGTGTTTATCACAGTGTAATACACAACTTAGGCTTCTTCATTTGCTTTATAATATAGATTCTACACGCCGTGAGTAGAAACAACAAAGTACACAGATCGACTGTCAAATGACCAGAGTGTTTATCACAGTGTAATACACAACTTAGGCTTCTTCATTTGTTTTATAATATGCATTCTACACGCCGCGAGTAGAAACAAAGCACACAGATCCACAATAACGTATAGATCATCCTCCGATAGCTCGACAAAACGCGACTTCCCAGTCCACTGTTTGCGCTTCTTCTTTATGAACCACTTCTTTAGAACTTTCTGTTACTTCGTATAGAACTGAGTCGCAAAGTTTTTCATTTAAAATGCATGTTTTTCGCAATCTCTAACAAAAATGTTGACAGGATTTAATGTGCCGAAAAACAATAAAACACGCTTTTTCTTTGTTTTATACTCTGACAAAACGGTTTGTTTCTTTGACCAATCAGAGCTCGCTCAGTGTCCTGTCGTAAATAGATATAAAATCAGTGAGATGACTAAATTATGTTTAATTTTACAGTTGGTTTTGACAATAGACAGACAATAATCAATGGACAGTACTTTGTTCTTATTTCGCAAATTTCTAGTTTTCTCTGCATTTCGTTTATTTCGTTGTTGTTTGATATTGTTTATATTTACAAAATATAGCTACATGAACGGAAATATCAAGGGCCAAAATAAACCGTAAGGTTTTCGAGTTTAGCTCTTTACTATGGTTAGTTTTAACTTTTGTGTATTATCACTCGTTAACAGTACTTAAACGAACAGAAAAGAAACTTACACAAAAGTAGAGAGAACACCAAAAAATATTAATTTAGGTATAAAGAGAACAGTTAGGTCTCTGTAATAGATGTTGTTTCGCCTTTTAATTGAAAGCGTTGGTAGTGGTGTTTGAAATTTTAAGACCGAGGTTCACCTGAAAAAAAGATTTTTTTTGGTCCAAACCAGAGAGAAGGATGCGGGAGAGGGGCACTGAAAAGTAACTATATCACTGAAACCAATACAAAGGGAGCTGCGCAGGGCATGACATCATCACGGGTGATGACCGATAATCACGTGACATCAATCAATCAATCAATCAACTTTATTCATGTGTCTATGTGTTTAGCCTAAAAGACTAATTGGGGACACAAAATGAAATTTAAATAGAATAAATAGATATATGAATAAATAAATAAAAATTGGCTTTATTATTAGTTATATTTGTTTCTATCTCTAAAATAGTCCTAATATATAATTATTACATTTATATACATATATATACACATAGTTAGGATATTCAATACAAAAATAAAAAAATTAAGAATTACACATTATATATGAGCTACAATTATTATCAATTATAAAATCATATCCCATCATTTTTGTGTTTCGCTTTAGCAATTGCCATGCAGAGGGCCATTAAATGCTGTTGGGTTTTTTGAGAAAATTTGCTATTTTCTTTTACATTTCGACCATTTGCGGTTGCCTGAGCTCATTATAAAGGGTGTACAAGGCATTGTGAATGGGAGAGAAAATGTTGGTTTCTGCCTATTCATGCATGGACAAGGGTCCCTGAAGCAGGTGTGTTGAATCTGATCAGGCCTTCCTCAGCCCCTGGTAGGGTTAAGAACAAAATTCGACCTTTTTCCACGCTCTTCTTGGTTATAAATTATATTATTATTTCTAACAAAAAGTCATTTCCACTCCAATTGCAATGAAGCCAATGCCTTTAAATAATGAATTATTTTGTAATGACACAAAGTGCAAGAAAAAAATCTTTTTATCAAATTTTGGGGAAGCAATAACCGTTCAAGTGCAAATTATATTTAACACATGTTTGAAATACTTCAAGTCTTTCCAGAAGATTCATTTGTCATTTCTGCCGAGATATTAAAGTTATTAAACAAAACTTTTTGATTTAAGAAAACCAAAACAAAAGAAAACATGTTACAGCTCAACTTTCCTACTTGCAAAATACTGAAATTAAAAAAGATTGCGCCTTTTTAGACACAACAAACAACGACACAGAAACAGACTAAAGGAAGAATATAAAGCTGAAGAAGTCACCAAGAACACATATTCTTTCTGTATATATAATGAGGTTGTCATGAGCACAAGCTTAATTATGTTTTAAACGCAGTAAATATACAAACAGAAGGAATGGATATCTTCTCTGTTAGAATATCAAGATAACTGAATGTTATATCGGCTGGATAAACACTCAAACATTAGCATTTTAGAGCAATAATCTGGTAGGGAAATATCTTTGACTTTGAACAAACCATACATAGTTTTTTATTTGTTATAATGTTTTCTATTTTCATATACTAAACTGAATAGAGACTCTTACATTGGTGAATCCCTATGGAGAAAAACTTAACAAATTAAAGCAAAGCTACCAAAGACGAAGATTAATAAAAGCGATTGACACACCGGTGTTACACTTTAAGATTATTTATAAGGTAAACAATTTGGAATCTTTGCGGAAATTTTTTTCTATTTTCGAAGGCTTTGTGTTTGATCGATATTTGTTACCCAGGTGCGATTATACGTCGGTACCCATGTTTTCCCATTTTAATAGACATTAAAACCTTCGCTTGATAGCGAGGAGCAAAACGTTTTCATTTAAAATATGTTGTTACTAGCATTTTGAATGATGAAAATTATTATGAATTGTAACAATGTCGAAGTTGTCTTCGATTCTTAAATAATAAATCAAAGTTTTGAAATTGGTTAAGCCTGTTTTTGATTAATTAAATGTTCTCGCAGCTAGCAATAAACCAGAGAAAATGAATTGAAATTAGCAATTATGTATACCCGTGTAACGTGTTATGAGCTGTAATAAGATTTTCTATAGGTGACAACGAGTCTTCTATTCTCTTGAATCGAAATAGATGTATTTGATATCTGCGACCAATCAACAGTGAGATAAATAGTAAGAAATTTGTTAGATTCAACGCATCTTTTTCATAATAAATAATTCCTTTGGCATGCCGCCGCTCACAAATTTCCATGAGAAATTAAATGTCTTCAATGTAATATATGAAAAGTTAAAATCCGAGGCAGGTTTGGAATTTTCAACTCAAATTTTGACTTGTCGGTCTTTCATTTTTTGACATTTTGTTCGCTATAGATGACCACTTTGTGGTTGAACGACAATATTAACTTAAAAAAGTGACATTCATGTAATCTTCAGTGCTTTTTTCTTGTTTTTCTGCTTCAACAGGACCATTACTACAGTCAGGCTACAATGCCCAGAGCATTTTTGATAAAGAAACCGAATGGCGACGATGAAAGAAACTTATCAAACGAATATACACAATTTTACACTAAAATAGGTGAGCCTTCCTGTTTTTGCATTATAATTTAACCAAGCGCTAAATTTGTTTAGTTTTTTTTAAGGTTTTTGCTGTTGAAACCAAGCTTATTTTTTTCTGGGCCAATTTGTTCAAAAGCTGATTCGCACTAACCAAGGGATAAATATTTAATCCGTGTTTATGTTTCAAACCTTCAGTGTAGAGACGGATTGCAGCTCTATATTTTGGGAATAACGTTTAAATTTTAACAGTATTTTATAACAACCATACATCTTTCCTTTTTGAAAAAAAATCGGGTTGACGTTTGCCTTGACCCAGGAAAGAGTTAACTGAACTAAAGTTTCAACCTGGCTTTGAACAACCTAGCCTCCGTATTCTAATATTGTGAATCATAAGTATACCTTACGATATTCAAATCTGTCTTAAACTCCGCGTTAGGTTTAACTTATTGAGACTTTCATTATTTTCAGGATCAAATGGAGAAGGAAACGAATTTTCTTTATCACATGGATTTACCTGTTTCAACTTGGGGGTCCGATTTAGTTCGGGAAAAAATGGCCTCCCAGATTTAGTAGATCAAGTAGTCCATCTTCCCGAGCCAAACTTCCCAGGAAGAAGTTTACATTCTCACTCAAGCGCAGCTCCTTGGTTCAACGAGAAGCCTCTAGAATTCTGTGAGCTTTACGATTTGTTAGTAGCGAACGAACTTGCTGCTGAAAAAGCACTCACAATGGACCAGAGGAATTATGAGCAGTACAATCTGGGGGCACATAAAAACGAACAAAGCTCTGTGTTAGTTCGGGAACTGCCTTGGTCACCCATAAATGTACTCTTCTCAATGGAATCAAACCGCACTAGAGATGAGGCCGTTGTGTTGCAGCATCAGCCATCCCAAAAACAGTCATCATTTCTGAATGATCATGAAAAGTATCTATCTAAAAAAGATGATGTCACTCCAACAGCAGGGAGAAAAATAAGTAATGAAAATGTCTACAAAAATGTTTACTCTAAAAAGTTACCACTTTTGGAGAATCATACTGTAAAGAATAACGCTCCCTTAAACCAGGCAAATGAAGAACACAAGTTCAACCCATCGAGTCAACATGATGTGCCTGAGATGTCTGATCAATGGCAAAATGAAATGCAAGTTGATGAGATAAATGCACCTTGTAAAACTTCTCCCGATAACTTCAATATATCCATTGATAAATATTTTGACCGAGGAAAATTTCAAGTTGTTGAAAGTCCTTCAACTAAACCAAATTTCACACGTGATAAAGCCAACAGTCGACCACAGCTACCAGTACATGACAAGTGCAGCTTGAACTGCAGACCAGAAGGTAATACTCACCCTATACCCAACCAAGATCATCTAGTAGAGAAGATACCTTTTAGAGCTGAATATGATGGCGCTGCCTCCATAGGCATGGAAACAACAACAAGAGATCATCCTCAAGGTGATTCTTACCTCGATGATACGACGAGGAGCGAACTGGAGCTTGAGGTTCTAGACTCCCTGCCGAAGAAATACAATCGCTACACCTGCGATATATGTGGAAAATCGTTCAGCCGCTCAAATACATTGATAACCCACAAACGAATCCATACAGGTAAGATGGTTACACTTGAAGGTATTAAATTAGCATCATTTCTCGAAAATGAAACTTAGGGATCTTTTTTATATTAGACTGGCCTGTACTAGTGTGGACCAACGCTTTATTAAGCAACTTGGACATCGAACTTGGAATGTAATCAGGTTGAGACATAATATTTTAATAAAAAAGCTACTCTGGTTAAAGGGATAAACTGGAAGTTAAAAATGTAGTGCAAAAGGTTTGAAAAGAAGGAAGGAAACCAAAAGTTAATTAATTATTTGTAAACGGCGATCGGTAAATAGATAGGTAACATATAAGAAACCATGCGGAGACAGAACTCGAAAAAAAAAACCACACACACTCCAGATGAAAATCCGGAACCCCTTACCCTCCGCACACTAATCGGACTCCACCAATGAGCTATGGAAACTCATAAGGTGCGCAAGGTCACTAAATTGGGTTTGAAACATATACAGTATTGCCAAGACATATGTGTCAAGCACCCACTGATCGATATAACTGCATCGCGCAGTGATAGAATGTCCGACTACTGTACGGAAAGCCATGGGTTTGATTGTCATCTGTAGCTTGTTTTTTTCCGCTTGGTTCACATTTTTATTTGAATTAACTATATGACAGTTTAATAAAGATTTCTTACTGGTAAAATAAGTCTTCTTTATGTCTTCTCTCAGGTGATAAACCGTTTCAATGCGGCACATGCAGCCGATCCTTTCGCCAACCAGGTAACCTCTCACGCCATCGTCTTACCCACACAACCGCCAAACCTTACGTGTGCCCGCAATGCAACAAAGCCTTCAATCGAGTGTCTAACCTCCACACTCACATGCGCACGCATTCAAACATCAAACCGTTCATCTGCGAGTTCTGCGGTAAGGGTTTTCACCAGAAGATTGACATGAAGATCCACCGCTATACACACACTGGCGAGAAACCTCATAAATGCGATAAATGTGGACGTGGATTCAAACAGCTGACGCACTTAACGTATCATTTGAGGACACATTCAGAGGTAACAGCCCATGGGAGTGGGGGAGGGTTAATTAGGGAAGAACAGGGAGGCCCATGGGAGTGGGGGAAGGGTTAATTCCGGGTAAAAAGGATATGGATGCTCGTCGGGAAATGTGAAAAAAACTTTACAAAATACCAAGGCGTAAAAATTTTCATTCCTAAGAAGAACTTCATAGTATAGATTTTTAAAAAAGCAGAAGGAAACTGCAGAAAAAAATGCACGTTTTGTTACATCTTACCATTTTTCTAAAAACCCCCTAAAAATGCCAAATTGCCTATTTCGACCCCTGACAATACGACGAACTCCCCTATCATACAAATGTAGGGAGTGTTCCTCGAGGATAACTAAGTAGATTTCTGTCCGAAACCACAACGTCCCGAATTCAAGTCCCAGCTCTGCCAAGATTTGAACCTTTCTGTGACTTTTCGGCCGACGTTGACTCAGCTTTCAATGCTTATGAAGTGGGCAAAATGAGTAGCAGCTTCTGCTTGGGGCTAACCTGCGACGGGTTAGTGTCCCGTCCAGAGGAATTCAATGACTCTCATCCGTTTAACACTACAAAAGATACGCACTGGCGCCAACAGGTTGATGAAGCTCGTGAAAGGATTTCAGCAATTGCACCATTTACAAAAACATAAGATTGTTTAGAGTGAATTGAAAACACCAAATATTTTATTACAATTACTAAGAACGGGTAAAAACTATGAATCAACTCTATGTTATTCTCAGGTGTACTGTTGCATAACAACAAAGGCATTGTATATAACTGATTAATTAATTCCCGACAAAAGTAATATGATGCTTGGAATTAAGTTATTTAAGAATGGAAAAGGGGAAGGGGAGAGAAGGATGAAGCGAAGAAGGAAAGGGAGGGGGGTAGGTGGTTAATTACGAGGATGCGGAGAGAGGCAGGTGAAGTCTAGCGACAAGTAGTGCTTCTAAAATACGATGTAACGTCCAAAAGTAGGGCTGTGATGCGATTTTTTAAAGTGACGGACTGATTTGTTATATCCCTAGATTTCGCTTACGTTTAATAAACAAGTTGAAGCGTTTTTGAATAAATTTTTCACAGTTGCTTGATGATCAATTCTACTTTACATTTTCAGTTGCCGAGCTATCAACAAAACTATCTGTTTTTCAAAGATGACAAATTGTTAGCGGATTTTGCTAGCTTTAAAAACTGATAATCACGTGCTGATTTTTTCAAAATTAAACTTTTCTTCATTTTAATACATATAAAAATCTTGACACTGTCACGAGTTTTTGAAAAATTGTCTGAAATTGATTTGAGGGATGATAAAAAAGGAAGTACGTAATAATAGCAGAAGCTTGATTTTAATTCTGTGTTTTACTATTTATTGCTGTTTGCAGTCCCGTATGTATCACTGCCAGTACTGTGGTAAAGGTTTCAACCAAAAAGGCAACTTGAAGGCTCACATTTACGGCCACACAGGGGAACGACCATTTCAGTGTGACGTATGCGGCAAGGGCTTTACTCTAGCATCGACTCTCAACACTCACAAACGTACGCATGCGCCAAAGAAGCCATTTGAATGCCATTTCTGCGGGAAATCGTTTTACCAGAGGAACGCCCTTAAGACCCATTATCTGGCGTCCCATCCATACACAGGAGGACAAAGTTTGCTATAACTGATTAATTATAAAGATTTATTCGAGAACATTGAAAAGTTTATTTAAAAGTTAAATTTAAGATTTTATGATTGAAAATTATTCATAATCAAAAACTTCTAAGTTAACGGTTACATCGAAAATTTATTGAAACCTTGTAAAGGAAGAGGTCAAATTTTGGATCTCGGTCCGTTCCATTGAGGAGAATGTTTGCTTTTTGGGGGGAGGAGAGAGAAAAGGCCATGCCATCTAACAGCTCCATTGGGGAGTTTTAATATTTTGACACTAAGTACATACCAAACTACGCTATCAAGTGAAATGGAACGAAATTACAACTGCCTTCTTTAGCGTATACAATAATGCATTTTTCATAAAATATCAAGTTCAAGATGACAAATTTTCTAAAAATTTCAGAAAAAAAAAACTTAGCCAAACACAACAAGGAGAAGAGTCGCGATAGAGCTCGAGTTAATCTGGCGTCAAAAGTCAGCAGTCAAACGACGTAAATTTTATAATCGTCGCACATCAAATTGAGAAACAATTGACCCGCCAATTGTCAAAATGTTAACCGTCAGACTTCAAAGTTAGGATGGTAAAGAGATTTTTTCGTGATTCGTTATTGGGTCAAAAACAAGCCCGTCATTTGTTTCTGGATCGAGTGACAAAAATGCAATTGCGATCCGTTATTGCCTCAAAACTAAGTCCATGTTTCGTTATTCTACAAAAAAAATCTCTTTATCGTTACTCCCTACAGTGTTCGAAATATGGCCGTGATTCGTTATTTTGGATCCCCTTTAACACCCTGCCAAAGCCACACCTTTCATTGAGACCATCATAGAGGTGCGGGCTTGCTCGCACGCTACTGTACTTCGAGGGTTAATAAGAGGTACCCTACGAGTTACGAGTCCAACATTTTGATCTCTTCCTTCTTCAAACTGAACTCAGTAAAATTGCTTTGAGAAACGTACAAATTGATATACTAATAATGTAACATGACCTTTCTAAATAAATGAACATTTAATACAACTGTATATAAATTAAATATCAAGACCAATCCTTTTGATACTGTGTCATGTGTGTGTGTGTGTGTGTGTGTGTGTGTGTGTGCATGAGGCAAGGGTGGGGGCTGAGTGTTGGCCTTTCCCGACTATGCTAGCAAAACTAGCAATTAATGCTACTATGAATTCTCGCAAAAAAAAGAAAATGGTAAAGCAATGCTTGATTTCTTTAAAAAAAGGTACTTGAACTCCAAAAATTGCTTTATTTCAAACAAAACGTATAAGCTTTTTCTTCAGCTTTACTTCTCTAAGTTCTCACCAAGAAACTTTTGTACTCCCTCGTCGGTTGTATTTATACCGGAGGTGGACTCTAGTGATCGCACTCCTGTTACAGATGATGGAACTTGTCTATCTTACAAGTTCGTGCCGACGCCATCTTGTATGAGCAAGAAAGCGTTATGTGCGAGTCAATTCCAGCCGCGAGCATCCCCCCTCGGGCAAACGTCGGGCATTTGATATAAGATGAGTCCAGCAGGGCCGGGCATTTGTTAGTTAATGGTGTCCCCGCCCCCCGGGCATTTGCAAACAAAAAAACTCTGCGTCGTAAAGTCCTGTCGTCATTTCCGACGGCGCTCAGAAGTCATTTTGGAATAAGAAGGACATAAAAGACCTATAAGAAACAATAAAACCATTTGCTTTGTCTTCGTCCGGCCGGAGTGTCTCATATCGCGAGCCTATGAGTTTACAATGAGACCATATGGCTGTTCACGTTCGACTCATGAGTATATAAAATATTAACTTTATAGATAAACTTGAGAATATTGGTATGATGGACTGGGGGGCCGGGCATTTGACCATCGTAGTAGGAACGGGGGGCGGAGCATTTGCTAACGAAAATTGCCCGCAGGGCCGGGCATTTGGCAATTTTTTCGAATGCCTGGGGTTTGCCCGAGGGGGGGGGATGCTCGCGGCTGGAATTGACTCGCACATAAGTCGTCGCAAAGAGTCTCAAACAGTTTGCGGAGGGATGTTTGCGAGCCAAGGCAAACGCTTTGCGATGACATTTTCATATCACCTGTTTGTCGTTGTCACGTCCCAAACGATCTCATATTTGCCGTAAGCTAAATCCTTTTACGAGCCAAGTGGCCCATTGAAGCCGTTGTTTATCTCCGGTTTTTGTAGTGTTAAGCGGATGAGAGTTATTTACTTCTCCTTGACGGGACACTAATCCGTCGCAGATTAGCCCCCAGCAGAAGCTGGTACTTATTTTGCCGACCACGGGAGGATGGAAAGCTGAGTCAACTTTGGCGGAAAAGAAGGTCGCACAAATGTTCGACACTCGGCCAAGCTGAGGGTTGAACCTAGGACCTTGTCGTGAGAAGGCAGAGATCTTACCGCTGCGCCAAACACGCCGCCAGTAGATTTGCCGTAAAGACAGAAAAATTTCTATATTTACGGCTTGTTTGCGATCGTCGCATCTTGTCTGGAACAAATGGTAAAATGTATTCCCATTAGCGCAAACATTCCCCGCAAACTGTTTGAGACTTTTTCCAACGATTTACGTCTATGTGGGAAACAGGTTTAAGTGAAATGTTGAGGTGTGACAAATTTTTAGAATGGCCATTTGTTGTGTCGATTTAGGCCCTGTACACACTAATGCGTTATGGTTTGATACCACATACATTTTGATTCGTTTAGGCCTTCTGTCCACACTAAGACCCTGAGCGTTTTCGGCAAAACTGCATTGTCGCGAAAGTGGATCTGAATGAAAACACAACTGTTTCGCCTTAGTGTTGACAGTTGAAAATGTATCGAAATGAAAACGATGACGTCATCCGTGTTGTATGGTTGGTACCCAGACTTCGCGTCCGTGCGAAATCAAACATGGTTTCTTCTTTGTGCACACACCCATCCACCTAAGCGTTTTCCAGCGTTTAAGGATTTTAGTGTATGCAGTTGAAAACAGCGTTAAAACGTTGTGTAGACACGGATCTATAGATGCATTTTCGATGTCACCAAAATGAAGTCAAATGAAAACGCATTAGTGTGGATAAGGTCTTAATTCTTTAAGCCCCAAACACGACAAATAACGTGTTGGTAAATTCTCCCAACTAAGCTCCATACATTCTATATAAGCAGTTTGGGAGAATTTGGCTTTTCAACTTCCAC
>JAOCPT020565434.1:0-10851 GCA_026546935.2 Palythoa grandiflora | reverse complement strand
AAGTAAAATCCAGTTCTACTTTTCGCAATGATTTTAGTTACAAATTTCAAGTTGCAGGAACCATTGCGCCGTGTAACGCCATTGCGAGACAAGTTGCACGAAAAATTGCCTCGAGTAACATCAGCTTTACTTCATCGAGATTTAGGTCCAACTCATCTGATAAGAAAATTCCTTTGTAGCATCAAAACCAACTATTTTATTGCGGTGACCCTAAGCTTAAACGAGATATTCTGTTCTGTGTTTTTAATCCACGCCTTATGAAATTTGGCCACGAGTTTTAATACATTTCTTAAACCCTTTGTTAACCAAGGCTTCTTTGTTACGTATTTGATTCTAAATGCAATTATTTGATTGCTAACATGCTTGTTACATCTTGTGGAATTTACCTATAGAGTCATTATTATTTTTACAATTTTACACATAAAGCCAAATAAAATAATTCCCGGTTTCTCATTCAGTAACACCGCCCGCATTTCAAAATAGCGGCTGCGTTTACTTTTTTTCCTTTTTTGAAATATAGAAAATTTATGCTGCAGAAAAGAACAAAAAAATTGAAGAGCTCGTCGCTTTTCTATTTTCAAAAGTTATGATGAGAAACCGGGAATTTTTTTATTTGGCCTAATACCAGTTATGATTTTTTTTAATATCTTAAACCTTTTTAAAACTCTTCGTAATTCGACAAAAAATAAAATCACGATCTGATACATGCTTTATTTTTATAAGAACCAGTAAATTTTGCCGAGGCTTATTCTTAATTTTGTGGCGATTTCAGCCTCAATCATTTGTTCTTAATTTGTTCTTATTTCTGTGAGCAGGTTTTGATGAAGAAAAAACAAGATAAAACAAGGTGTTGGAAAAGCCTTGTGCCACACATGTATTGTACGACTGAATTTAGAGGCAAACTACCTTCATAGTTTGTTGAGCAGTCTTTACAGTAAATCTTTTTATGTTGTATCGCTAAGTTTCATTGTCAATTTTCTACCACAAAAACCTTCCTTGCCTCAGCCGGAGCTTGTTCTTCAATTGTTCTTAAATTTTGGCAAATTTGAGCCTCACTGTTTTTATAAAGTTGTTCTTATAAAGCGTGTATTGATTTAGCACATATTGTTTTAAAAAAATCAAAAAGATTCCTCTGTCCAGTCTTCTATCAATTGGAGGATATCCACGACATTGTGACATGGTTACGGTCTCTGAAAATTAAAAAAATGCATGTCCGGTTTGCGTAAATATGTGCTTCGTTATGTCACCCACCCATCACTAAAACGTGTTAAACGTGTTTATAACTTTGTCAGCCGCAGGCTGCATTTAATCTATTCACTATTGTTAAACTATTGCGCCATAATGGCGTTTATATACTTTCTTCATCGGAATACATGCTGGAATGTCGCCATTTTAAGCAAACAGTTTTAATAAGTATAAGTATGTAAAAGAATAAAGCTGTGTGCGGAGTCTAAACGAAGCATAGATAAAGAGTTTTATAAAGTATTTGAACACAAACCTATAGCAGCTTGCGTCTGTAAACAGGAAGCGTTGTCAAGGGCCGTGTGGGTTAAAATGTGAATGATTAGCTAGTGTGTCGGACGTCTTAAAAAAGAAGCGAAATAGGCGAATTTATCATTAACTACATCTTCATTGCCGCAAAATCTATATGGCGGCACTCTTGTTTGAGTCTATATCTCGAAATTTGTGAAAAAGTATAGTTTTGTTGTGGATTGTTTGCCATAAAAATGTTTAGGCAAAGATTTGGAAGTGGTGAATCGTTTCAGCGGAAGAATAAAGCAAATTTCATAGGAGACGCGGCACTGACTTATATTCTCATTTGATGGTGAGTCTTTTATATGACTTTATTTCATGTTACAGAATTTACAGATTGCCTGGCCAATAAAACCGTCAGGTTCTCTGGTCCACAGTGAAAACGGAGAATGACCAGACAACAAATGTTAAAAACACAAGGAGAAATTGGTAAAAAATATATAATAAATAAAAGATAGCTCAGCGCTCCGTACGTTAAAGTATATCCAGTAATGATGAGATATAAAGCTCGGGAAACTCCCAAATTCCCGGCAGACAATCCAACCATGGCTCATCAAATTGACACAGACTCCGAAGCGGATACGCTACACCGGATCTTCCCGAAAAATTTAGATATTTTTTGTTAGAATTTTTAACCGGCAAGAATTTAGACTTTTCCAGATGTTTACCATTGTTATATTTATTAGACGTTTTTGGCCATAAATTTCAATCGTAAAGAATGATTTTTCCTTGGGTTTATTTGAAGACTTTTGAAACGGCTTAGTCGCTGCGAAACAGGAAGTTTTAATTGTGCATATCAGAAGTCGGTTATCCATTATTTAATATATCTGGGAGCACGCGGTCGGTAAATCCCCCGCATTACCTACCACACGTCTTATAAATAGGAAGTTTAAGCGACTGATGTTACTGAATTAACATCCTGGAACAGAGACTGGTAGAAATAAGTCATGTCTTAGAAAATCTACTCTGTTAACTTTGAACAAAGAGAGATTTTGTATGCGTCAGATATTATGAAGATAAATACAAATGTTCAATTGAAATGTGCTTGAAGATTTTATTTTTTAGTTTAAAGTTTTGATGCGACATGTTTAGAAATCCGTCTTTACAAACGATAAAAATAAAATAATTTTTGTCAAGAACCGGAATTTTTTTTTCGGGGGGGGTCTTTATTTGTAGCTGTATACAAAGGGAAGGAGGGGGGAGGAGTGGGGATGTTTGTCTGGCCCAAGCTAAATCTGAAATGAAGAGAGTTTCGGCTTATGTCCATAAATCTAATCCAAACTCGTTTACAACTGAGTCGATTGCGACAGTCAGATAAAACGGCTTCCTTGCTAAAACATCCTTAAATCACTTATTTCGTGAACCTTTTTGCGATGACTAATTTTTGAGACTTTTCGGACAAGGTTTTCAAAGTTAAAAATAAAATGACGCTCCAGTTTAAGGATTGGTATGACTTCAGTAAAGTCCTAGATTGAACTTGGCAAGTATTTACATGACTGGAAAGTGCAGTGGAGAAAACCAACTAGTTCTGGCCAGCCCAGAGAATTCAAATAAAATTTTTTTTTTCAACTTATTTTTTGCATACTTTTCTGCCATACATTTTTTATTTTACAAAGTGTTAAAAAAAGAAAACAAATTACATTAAATCATATGATTTAGTTAAATACAATTCTTGTTAAAACATTTGTCTGCAACGTTTCAAAACTTAATTGAATATCAAACATTTTATAGATATTCAGTTGTGTACGGCCTTCAATGCTTACAGTTCGGGCAAAAACTGAACCCCTACAAAGCGGCTTCTACAAGAGGCATTTTTTTTGCAATTTAGGCAATAAATAAAAACGTTATTGCAAGCCAAAATGCAAAAGAAATTTTGAGTGTTACGCTCACCAACTCGCAACGTTAATAAATATTGCAAGACAGGTTGCAGACAACGCAAGATTGCAAAAAGCTAGTTGCTGACAATGCAACGTACCAAAATAATTTGCAAAGAATGCAACATTGCGAAACATGTTGCAAACAACCCAACAGCAATATTGCGAGACAGGTTTAAAAGAAAGCAATGTTGCGATACAAATTGCAAACAATGTAACACTGCAAGAGGAGTTGCAGACAACGCAACATTGCCGGCGAGACCAGAGAACGCAATGTCGCAAGTCAAATTGCAGACAACGTTACGGTTGCGAGACCAGAGATCGAAACACTGCTAAACAAATTGCCGACAGCGTTGCAAACTGAAACAAGTTGCAGAAAACACAACGTTGCGAGACAAGTTGAAGACAACGCCGGCAACGTTGCGAGAGAACTTGCAGCAAGGGAACCTTGCGAGACAAGTTGCAACTGTAAAATGTATTTTGCAACTTGTGTCGCAACGATTGCTCGCTGTGTGTGTTTTTAATGAAAAGATGATTCCACAAAAGATTCATCCCAAACAAAAATTGTGTTGCGAGTTGCCGCCGGAGAAAGTTGCATAAGTCTAACGACACGTGATACTCCGTTTATGTGTTTAAGTTGCACGAAAAATCGCTGCATGTAACAACGGTTTCAAGAGCGACCAGAATGGTCTGTCCATGAGTCAAATCAAACTCGTGACGTTGCTTCATAAAGCAGACAGGAATAACCGCTTGACAGCTGCTGTATCATGAGTTGCAAATGCTAAACTAAAAGTAATTTTTGTCAAAATTGCAATTGCGACACCCATTCTTGAATTGGCAAAAGAAATTTTGACCTCTAAACGTATTGGCGTTGTAAACCTGAAATTGTGAGTGTTTTCTTTAAAATTTCTGTTCGAGGTCACGGTAATGGCCTGCTCAGTTGTGTTTGACAAGGAAAAACGCAAGCTTAATTTTGCTATTTTCCAGTGTGCAGGGTCGAGTGGCCTCTGCGAATACAGCAAAATAATTTGAGATATTTTTTCTCTTTGTTGACACACATTTACCGACTTTTCAGTGTTAACCTCGACATTAATATGTTATACGTTGTCGTTGTGTTATTCTATACATCCAGTTTCGTTTCTGAACGAGTGCCCTGTCATTTTCAGACTTAGCGAGCGGCCATTTTGAATTGTAGGAAGCATTAAACAACAGATATGTGCAAAGCTGTACAGGTTCTCCCAGTTAGTGCTTTTCACCGCTACAAACGGCTCACAATCAAATTCAGTCTGAGATATTAAGATATGTCCTCAACTGACCGGCAGACCACGCCATTGGGACTACACTACTCTTTTCCACAAATGCTGTGGGTTCTTTCAAGTCCCTCGATAAAAGTTGAGAGAATGGACCAACGGTTTGTTATATAAGCGTATACTTAGAACTCTGGCGTCCTTTTAAAGCGAAATAGGTTAAAACGACCAAAGATAATTATTTTGTAAGGAACCGTTTCTTACCTCCTTCATGTCTGGTTGCACGCTAGAAATTTTTGATTCGAAGTGATTTGTTAGGGACGTACTGAGTTTGACAATTAGACTGATTAATTTGCTCTTTTTTTCCTCAAACTTCCTGTGTTGTTTTTGTCCTCTAACCAGTGGGGAAATCCCAAATGTAGATGAATCTCCCCGGAGACATTTACAAGTCATGGACCTGAGTGTTGTTGTTGTTTTTAAAAAACTACTGCTTTATGTGAGTACCCTTGAAAGCAAAGTCACTTTTCCTTGCTTACTTGCGGCGTTATCTTCCACCTTAGAGATTTTGAATTTTAAGACCGTTTTACCGATTGTAAACAATAAACATCTGTCATATTAAACCAGCTCCGCGGTAATTTAGAGAAACTTTCAGTTAACTTCCTGTCTAGTTAATTTGTTACGTTTTATTGATTGACAATAAAGTTTGTCAAGAATTCTGCTCATTGTAATGTACAATGAGCTTATAATCCTATGAAAAATACGTGCGAATATTATTGCCATTTCAAATTTAAATAAACTAAGAAAAACATTCTATTGTTCAAACTCAAAATGTATTTATCACGTAACACAAATTGAACGTGACACATTTTCGACTATTTGAGTTCTTCCTTTTGATAAAAATTTGCTATATATTAGATTGCGTGTAGACAAAAAACAAAATTTGTTGTTTTGTTGCTGGTATAAATTAAATATATGTAAAGCGAAAACAAAACCAGAAAAGAATCGTTGAGCAAACAAATTATATATTCCATATGAAATGCTTTTAAATATAAACACTAAATGTTCTATATATAAACAGTTGTTCATTTTGGTTTAATAAATTTAGAAAAAGCGATTCCTTTTTTTCTGTTAGGCAATCCCCCTCTTTAACTATCTCAACAATCGCCAGTTTCTTTCAGAAAAAAAGGGTTGGTCAATCGACAATCCGGTTGTAGATTTTCATATTTTGTGTTATCTGGAGACATTTTTGCTTTCATTTAGAAGCTTTTCTGTAGAATAAACTTTGCTCTGCATATAAAACCTTTAAAATCAAAATTCTGAAGTTGAAACACCACTTTGAAAAGTATTTAAGACCATTTCATCTGTGAGACGTATATTTTTTTCTTTGGTCATAAACTCTTGGATTGATTTTGAAATTCCCTGGAAAGAATGCGACTGGCGGGCCGCAATCGATCGGGTTTCTGACGAGGTAGCGAACAATATTTTCGATCTTCTAGTCCAAGTGCGCAAAAATATGGTCCTTTGAAACGGTAAAATTAAATGAATTATCACGAGCAAAGACAGTGAAACTTTTGATGTTAATTGATGAGACTTCTTCTATTTTCTCTTACATGGAAAGTAATAAAAACGCTATTTTCTTTTTCTCGCGCATTCGAGCTTATGTCGTTTTTGGTGAATTCGAAGCATTTTCGAGTTTCATGCGATGAAAATAGATATGAAAACTTAATCATCATATCAGTAATGACTGAAAATAGTTGGATACTTGGAATATGTGAACAATGTTCTATACGTTTTCGCATTATCGAATACACGCTTTCTTTATAAGAACAACTTTATAAGAACAACGAGGCTCAAATTTGCCAAAATTTAAGAACAAGCTCAGGCTGAGGCTTGACTATGATAGCTGGGAAAGTTTTTGTGGTAGAAAATTGACTAAAAGTTAGCGTTACAGCATAAAACATAAAAAGATTCACTGTAAAGAATCCTCAACAAACAATGAAGGTAGTTCGCCTCTAAATTTAGCCGTACAATACATTTGTGGCGCAAGGCGTTTCATTTTACAATACCTTGTTTTATTTTGATTTTTCTTCATTAAAACCCGCTCACAGAAATAAGAACAAAGTGAAATCGTCACAAAATTTAAAAACAATGAGCCTCGGCAAAATTTACTGGTTCTTATTTAAAAAAGGCGTGTAATCAGCCTGTCTTTTTTTTTTCTAAAACTCAAAAATTTTAGTTCGGGCAGAAGACAGAAAATTTTAAGTGGTGACGTTTTTCATGTGCATGATGACGTTAATAGACTCGATATCTTGAAAAATTGTTCGATGGCTTTCTTTTTTTAGGTAATTTGACGTCATTCAGCACTATTCTTATACATAGCCTAAAATATAACAGTCATTTTATGAAGGTTTTAAGGTATAATTGACCTACAATAGCCAGCAGACAAATGAAACATACCACCTGGAACAAAAGTGACCGTAGGCCCAACATGCAAAAAGCGGCTGAGAAAGATTGAGAAACACTAAGAAATCATTATCATCTGGTGGCCATGGCCGAGAGACAGCGCAGAACAGAACGCCAGTAGTCACGTACGGTCTCTCATGGCTGTACTCAGGTGATCGTTAGGTGGTATGTTAGTATCTCTGCTGATGACGTCTGGGAATGTGAGCTTCCTACGCGTTGTTTTGACCTTCCATAATATCAGATCTGAGACAAGCCGCCTGATCTTTTGCGCGGTAACAGTGACCGGCAAATTGCGCCAGGCGCTGGATCCGAGATGACTACTTAGTCGAGGCATATCTCCGTATATCTGTTCGAGGGTAGGTGGTTTCTCCACGAGATAATTTGAACTCTTATTAGCAGAGATGCGTATCATCCGTCTACACGTTTCTGTAGACGTGCGCTAAGCGTTCATGTTTCTGAGCCAAACATCAGGATTGCATGGTTCGATAACCGTCTTAAAGATGCCGATTTTCAGTTGGTTCGGGAGGTATACTTCAATATATTTTTCTTCGTTCATGATAAAAAATTCATCTTCTAAAATTAAACAATATGTGGAGTGGGCCACCTAATGCGCAGGGACCGGCAAATACGAAAATCTTTCACAGCACCATTATAACTTTCTTAAGAATTTGGCAAGTCTCATTTTGTAATTATAGTTGCGGGGTAGGAAGCTTTGACAAAACAAGAAAGTAGCTACATAATGTCGTTGGATGATCAGAGGATAAAATACGAACTATTGCGTTGCACTAATGCAATTGACATGGGATTTGAAGAAGGGCAAATTTTCAGGCAATTGATGCCAATATGGTTCGCTTTTAACCAGTTCCTAAAAATACTTCTTGCGTACGCCTAAAAATTCGAAATAAGTTTTCCAAAATCAACACAATGTGAATAGATTTTCGTGGCCGTGTGATGTTTAAAGATGCAGACCGGTTTTGAGCGTTTTCTCTTCGTCAGAACTGCGTCTACTACATTTTTACTCGTCGACGTAATCATAAGTTTTTTCTATAACCCAGAAATTGCAAGCGGCATTCCATGTTGGACCGATTGTCGTAGATGCATATATTCATGCTATGGCGACACTTGATTTTTGACAGTCACCATTGGCCGTTTCCCCTTTTTTAAGGCCTGGGCCAAACGTCGAACTTCACCTGTGCTGATCTCAATGCAAATGAGAAAATTCTATTGTTCTACCGCATTTGCGTTAAGGGGGTCTTGCACTCAAAAAAAATCATAAAATAGAGGTTTTGGGGGATACGGGTAGGGTGACTTAAAACTATCATTTCTCACAAAATAAAAACCGGGAGTGTGGGAATGGCATATAGGTATGATGTCATATAAAAGATTCTCACGTGACAGTGCTCGCCATACTTCAACTAATTTTCTGAAAGGTGGTTTAACGCGTCAAAACACAAAAAATTCGCTGTTTTGCATGTCATTTTGACCATTTGCTGGTGCCTTAGCTCATCATGAAGGGCTAAGAAGGCTTAAACCTTGCCAATATCGAAGAACTGTTTATTGGCACTGTGATTTGGGCAAAACTGTTGACAAGGTCATTTTGTTTGGCTAACAGTTTCCACTCGCGGACAAGGGGCCAATTATGCAAATGTGCCAAGTCTCCCAGGTGGAATCAGTATTTCTGCAAGTTTGACCAAAATAAAAAACATTTAGGTGCGTTTTAGTGCAGAATGCAAGCCTGGTCAGAGACTTATATAAAAAAGCGAAGGGGGACCATCCGGCTCGAAGTTTTTTCAAATTTGTGTTTAATGGTGGCGGCTTGAGCAAAGTCGTTTGTCTAAATGGGGCAGTTCCAGCCTGGATACGTCAGGTATTTCAAATAAAAATACATATTATAAAAGAAGAAGAGTGGTTTATAAAGATTTAACTGCTGATGGAAGGTTGACAGCAATAAAAGCGTTTACGGACAGCTAGTTTTTCAGGTAAATTTTGTGTTTTGTTCCTGTTCGAATATGTGCTAAATCAATAATCAATGACATTCTGGCTCCGTCATTGTTGTTTTAAGTCATAGTTTGGCGCGTTTTATAGTTTTTCCTTCTTTTTAACCTGTCTTAAATAATTTTGCACTAACATTTCCCGCGAGAAATGCAAAATGTGACTCCAGCATTTTTTTAGCTCACCCAGCTGGTTCTGACCTGGTTTTGACTTGGTTTTATTCCTGCCTATGGTCTCACAGCAGATCTTCCTTCACTCTGCGCTCTAAAGATAACAGGTTCTTTTTTGTGTGCAAAAATTGAACTAGAGTCCAACCTTCCGTGTCACAAACCTCAAAACGTCCAATTTTGTTGCATTGCTGTCGTACAGCAAGCAAAATACCACTTTCATCATGAGCCAAAAAAAAAAATTTTTGGTTAAAAAAAAAATCCTTGTGCAACTAATTAAGATTTTTTTTATAACCAGAGGTTTATGACACAGTTCATCATATAGGAAATTGCTAAAAAACATTTTGTAGATACTTTGGGCTTTTGTGTTTGCTCCATTTTTGCTAGAAATGGGACACATTTTTTCCCTTTTATATGGGATGGCCCTGTTGCTATGGTAACTGCAGGCCCAAACATTAGTGTTTTGGAGTATATTTGTGAAATGTATATGAAATTTAGTTGTTATTTACCAGAAAATTACTTTTTGAAGAAAAAATGTTTTCAGTGAAAGACCACCTTAACTTCAGCACATTTGGCCCGGGCCTCTAACGTGTTTCAATAAAAAAAAAATGGCAAACAGTCAACGGTGCATGTCTGTTTTAACATTCTAAGTATTTTACAGTAGACGATGAAGGTAGCTTGGCAGCAGTTTAAGGCGAGATAAATGAATATTTTTAAACAACATGAGTGGCAAAACGTTTCATACGTGTTTATAATTTGATAAAAATTTTTTTTGCACACTAACTTTTCGTTTCTCTTATTTAACGCTTACACAATGCCAAACCCGCATCTGTTGTGAAATGTGGTTGCAGCAGGCGAGACTGAAACAAGCGAATCTCTCTCTGAATTTACTGAAAACCATTTGCATAGTGAAATATACACCGGAAGTTTGACTTGGACAGCCACGTTTTTCACCTTAAAAAATTCGATAAAAAATAACTTTGTCATATTGTTTGCTTTTTAAAATATTTAGATATATAAAAATGACTAAAAGAAAATCGATCTTAAGACAGTTAAAACACCAAACGTTTTCGTCTGTTGACGTCTTCAAATAACTTTGTTTCGATGTTGTTATCCGTCCGAGTCAAATTTTACGATACAAACAAACCGTAACAGGATTCTTTGTTTTCAATACTTGTGTCTGTTTGTCAGCAAACAGTAAACAGCACGTAACACAAACACTAACTAAATAAAAAAACGATCATTTTGTTTCCAGAGTACTAGCAGCTGTTCTGCACAACCTTACGATAGTCTCCATGCAGCCGCCAGTCTCCGCCGGCTCGATCATTTTACTATAGCTTTGTGTTAAACGATGCGGCTATGCTTAGCCTTTCGGGATTTTAGTAGATACTTCGAGAAGGCACTTCCCCGAGGCTCAAATTTACCAAAATTTAAGAACAATTTAAGAACAAGCTCAGGCTAAGGCTTGATAACTAGGAAAATATTTGTGACTTAAACATAGCGATACAGCATAAAACATAAAAAGATTCACTGTAAAGACTGTTCAACAAACAATGAAGGTAGTTCGCCTCTAAA
>JAOCPT020565401.1:0-10855 GCA_026546935.2 Palythoa grandiflora | reverse complement strand
CTCCCTCCGTCCAATGGACGTTAGCGATACCAAATCAATTTTAGGACGGACCCTTACAGAATCAATATTTGAAATTACTTTATTGCTGGTGTAAAAGAAAACATATTGATGCTGCAGATATAAAACCAGAACTAAACTCTCTTCTTAGTTGATGAGAGATGTTAGAAGTTGGATATTCTAAGTTTATTTATAAGTAGTTTTTAAACGACTTTGTTTGCCGTTGCCTACAGCAACGGGTCGACTGAGAATCTTTCTTCAACCAATGTAATAAAATATATCATATGGAATATGAAAAAATGGCCTTTTTTAAAATCAACTACTGAGAATTACAAATTTAACAGTGTTTTAATTTACTTTTAAATTGAATTACAATTAAAGCAAAATTACTGGCTGGACGAGCAAAAAAACAGTTTTAAACAACTAAAGATTCAACGAAATCGTGCATGACTAACTTGAATCCTGCAGATCCAAGGCTGGACTAAAGCCCCACCACGTAACCGCACCATATCCGTCCACCATTTTACTTCGTATCTTCTACAGTATTTCCCTCCTCAAATAACGTTACAGTTATCCCAAATAAAATTCTCCACACATTATAAACATTTTCATCTTCTCCGCCATTTTCATTTTTTTCGTTCTCATGCTCCAAGGTCAACGCATTGTGCGCGCGTAGAAGGAGTCTGGGTACAAGAACGCTCCCATAATGCAATGCAACCGTCGGTGATCCAAGATGGCGGCTGGAAGTTTGCAAGAACTCAAAAAACTTTTGCCTGTTTTTAACTTTTACGACATTTTGAATCGGTTGGTTGCAGTTATTAACTTCAGTTCTAATAAAAATTGCCGTTAGATTTGCCTGTAAGTTTAATTGCATGCTAATTATGCTTTTTTCACTTGTAGGCATTGGTGTTAAGTGCACGTTTCGTATCGTCGTCTTCGGACTCTCCCATTGCTCCAAAAGGTATCGCAACACCCATTTACAGCTCATATATCGATATAAGTCAGTTACAAAATTCTTTTACATAAATGTTCTCCAAAGATTGTTCTTATTCTCTTGTGGCCTTTAACGCAACCTCGCAATATTTGTTTATAAATTATTATAAATTATACAATTTATTTGGTTGTTTACATTTATATAAGTCCAAATGCAACGAAAATAACGCAAAGAAAATTTTAAAGTTTAGCTGCATGATTAACATCAAGTACGAAAAGGACAAAATTGTTTTCGGAATATTGTGTGAAACCAAGTTTTTGGCAAACAATCAGGGTTTTGCTGGTTGGTCAATTAACTATTATGTCACAGTGATAATTTTAGTCTTCAGTCAATGTTGAGCCCCAGTTGGGGGACTTAATATAGTAAATACATTTCTTGCTGATTTGTAAATTCAGATTCCAGCAGAGAACTTATGATTTGCCATAAATTTGCACAATCCTTTTTTTATTTCCTTATAATTACACACAAGTACATATTCACACTTCACCTTTACAGTTACAACTACTTTTAATCTCCATCTTTTTAAAATAATTACACTCCTACTGCAGTATAACTAAAGTAGGAGTCTTAAAACAAAATAATAGTAACAGCAGTTGCATAGCGCAAGGAAGTGCTGCTCAACCAACTGGGTGAAATTATGTGAGATTGGAGTCAGGTGATTGTTTTGATTCAGTGCCCTGTAACTGGTACAATGTTTGTGGTCAACTAAACTAAAAATCCATTTCTTATATCGCAAAAAATAAAATTGTCTTCCCCGAGATACATCTGCTGGTTTGTGAACTTAGAACACACATCATTAAACAGTGCCGACAACTACAGTATTTGTACCTTGGAAATGGCTCATTGATGACAGATAACAGACACATACAGTAACAGACTTATCCTGTTGACAACACTCACAGGGTTCAGTGTTTACACTGTTTTCCATACCCCCTCTCTCCTCCAAAAGCATACAAATAAAAAGCAATAAATGACCTAGCTAAGCTAAATCCTTTACAAGCCTAAGTGGCCCATTGGAGCCCTAGCTTATCTCCGTTTTCTGTAGTGTTAAGTGGATGAGAGTCATTGGTTCCCTCTGGACGGGACACTAATCCATCGCAGGTTAGCCCCCAGCAGAAGCTGGTACTGATTTTACTGACCTCAGGAGAATGAAAAGCTGAGTCAACTTTGGTGGAAAAGAAGGTCACTTAAATGTTCAACTCTCGACTGAACCAGGGAGGTTGTAACCCAGGACCTTGTGGTTAGAAGGCAGAGATCTTACCACTGTGCCAAGCATGGCACCCTAACCATTTACCTAAAATAATAATAATGTTATTTTTTAAAAATTGGAAAGGCATACATCTGCTTTGGACCCCCTTCCCCCAGTGTAAGTTTTGTATGCTCATGAAAATGATGAAGAAAATGGGTGTCCCTAACGTTACTGCTAACATCAGGATGGTAAAGGTTCTTTGTGATCTGTTATTGGGTAAAAAAGCCTGTGATCCATTGTTTAGGTGATTAAAATGCAATTGCGATCGATTATTGCCTTAAAAACTAAGTCTGTGATTCATAATTCTACCCAGACTCTCTGATCATTCATTTTTTAGTTTTCAAAATAAGACCATGATTCATTATCTGGGACAAACTTTTATCTCCCTATTACATGACAGATGAGCCAAAACATCAGTCCTCTGCTGACCAATCAGATCAATGAATAAAGTACTTACACAATCTTCTGACAACATGCAAATCACTTGACTCTGAAGATGACACCCATCCACTAAGGGTGTGTTTACATGATACTGGATTGAGTTTCAATCCGGAATGAACTCGCTCCGATTTCTTCATTCCCCCTCTTGAAGCTCTGCATTTGAGTGCACAGTGTTAACATGACTCCAGAACGAAAGTGAAGTCATTCTGGATCAAGTTCACACAGGGTTTTCTTTCCAGATCAAAACTTTCATTCCAGTACGAGATTCTATTCTGGAATAATGTAAACAGAGATCGAAATTCATTTCAGAACAAGACCAGTCTCATACCCGGAGCCTTTGATCGTTTGGTCAGTGGGGGGCTACCTAGTGCATGCACACCTTCAGGTACAAATTCAAGATGGTGACCAGAAATGTGTGTGCTGACCTGAAACAATGCAGGTTTGCCAATTGCAATTTTACCATGTAAATGTAGAATGAAATCCAATTCAATCCGGAACAAAATTTGATCCGGTGTCATGTAAACACAGCCTTAGGTGGTCAAAATGTCAGTTAGTTTCATATAGAACAGTCCTTTTCAGGGATACACATACCTGGACGATCAAACTCCACTTAACAAATAGATTCCACTTTTGCATGCATCTGTTCAGAAATAGATAACAGATGACATCAAACCGTGGTAAGAACAAAAAAGTGGAAAGTCTTTTTGGATTGGATGAAAAAACAAAAGAAACACAATAGACAATAAACCTTACCTCAACCCTACAAAGGAACTCTGTGTTAACGAGAAATAGTAAAATCGCAGCTTTAGAGGAGTGCCAAGTTACTCATAGCCAAGTGTGTCACTGATGTTCTTACCATAGTTTGACGTACTCTATTATCTATTTCTGAATAGACCCACAAAAACATGGAATTTATAATATAATTTATGTTTTATATAATAAAAAATTTGTAATGATGACGTCGAGCGTGTGTCTGCCCTCTAATAGATCACCGGCGAGAACCAATCAAAATGGGAGAATAACTTGGGTTATTATATAATATAGTGTAAATATGATACATTGCCAAAGTCTAAACCAGAGAATAATATTTTTGTGTGGGTAGGGCCCCAGTCTGTGGAGAAGTCTCGGCCACAACCAAAGGATGTTATGAGTGAGAAGTCCAAACCAACCTCAGTTTTGAAAGAAGAAGTCTACAAAAATCAGCAGTATTTCAACTACAATGAAGATTCCTACATTGATCTGGAAATGGAAATCATTAACACTGGAAAACGCCAAACCCAGCCTGATCCTATGATATTTTACAAGCACTCGGATCCTTGGCAAAAATAGAAAAAAGATTTGAAGTGTTTTATCATTTGCTGAAGTTAATTTAGTAAATAAACAAAGAGTTCGGTGGTAATTATTGAAAATATAAATTTACATTGACAGTGGTAAGGTTGTCAAAATTTAGGGTTTAACATTTTCAAGAATCCTGAAAACTTTCAAATTTCTGATAGTTTTGTAAACCAAGGCTTTGAAAAAGAGATTTGATGATAAAGCATTATCCAAAGGTATTAAAAAAACATTGCTTGAAACGTCACATTTTTGTCATAATGAAACTTAACATTTTGGAATATTATTTCTGTGCTGTAAATATGAACATTAAGACTATCTTGTGATCAGTTCGCATTGCTTAGTAAGATTAAATCTATGGATGATGGTACTCAAAAAGTGTGAAAATGAAATAAAGTGTTGCTCGAATGTTTAGTGGAATTTGCTATGGATGTTATTGCATGTATTAAACGTACTTGCCCAAATGATAACATTAATATATAAGGGGGGAGGGGTGTCAGTTGGGCCCGACCCTTACCAATATTTTCCAAGCTATTTGTCCAGTTCAACTTTTTTTGTGTTATTTTACTTTATTCTCGTCTAATATGAGCACACAGATTCTTTGATAAAACCTAAAATTCAATAAACGCTTCGGGTGTTAAAAGCTTTTGTCAAGCAAAATACTTTTAACTATGTTTTACTAGAACGTTTATGCATTGTCATTCTGATTGTCACAGTCACTGAGCAAAAAATTAGTAGATTTTAAAGTTTTAATACATCTTCATTCGTTTTTTAGTAGCTTTTAAATTTTACCTTTTTATAAATGAATTTATTTGCAATTACAGTGAAACTCCCCCAAACTGCCACCTCGTTATAATTGCCACTAATTTTTTTAAAAAAATAGCCATTCATTTTCATATGTTTTTATCAGTAACCAAATTATCCGGCTTTAAACTCGCAAAAGCTCTCTTTAACAATCATTCCAGGAGCGCGCATTGAATATGAGATGTTAAATAGCCAACGAGGTGCTCTGCAAGAGAGATTTTTAGTTCAGAGACTGTCCACACAAACTTTCAGTTCAAACATAAACGCAGAAACAGTGTTTTCGAAAATTTCCTTTTTGGAGAGCGGTTTCAAAAAGTAGCGATATTAGCAGTGTTTATGTCCAATACGAGTATACGAAGCGCGTATACTTTTAATTATTTCATGAAACTACACATTCTCACAATTTGGCGACAACCAAACATTATTTTGGTGCTTCATAGCCCTACCAGGCTGATAGGGCTACCCTAGTGTTGGGGTAGCCCTACCTTCCATGTAAACGGAACAGCAAAAAACAATAGACCAGGGGCGCCCTAGTGATGGGGCTAGCCCTACTAGTAGGGCTATCTTTCTCCATGTAAACAGCCCCTTAGAAGAAAGTTGAATCCGCACACAGCAAACTGACCAGCTATTGGACATGTTTTCCAGTTCAAATCGGAATCGTGTCAAATCAACTCATGTGTTGAAAGAGTCTTGTGATCTAAGTTTTACTTACATTTAGTGATAACTCGCGACATAGTAATGATTGACTATTGCAATGTTTACTCACAAAATATTTTTATTGTATAGTTGAAATTAACATTAAAATTAAGATAAAGATAAAATATGTATTGGCGCGAATCCTTATGTTTTTTTTTCAAAGAAATCGGATAATTGATTAAAACTAACTTCTTTTAAAATTAAATTAATGCTAATAGTTTTTGTTACCAAAACGTTTGCTCTCATGACTCTTTTCTCCAATATCTCCATTGTTGAAGCTCTTATTAACAAAACACCGTCTCGAGATCTTTCCTTGTTTCCATTCACAACAGTCTTTTAGACGAAAGCCAGTGTTCTTGTTTTGTTTGAAGAAAATTCTCTCCCACGTCAGTTTAATTTAATTATATCTTTTCAATGGTATTCACAACCACCGTGTCAAACGTTTTTTCCAGTTTTTGATGTGTCTTTCAGTAACCGTAAAAATGGTCTAAAAACTTCCATTTGTTGCATGAACTCTGCATGTAGATGATACACAAGGAAACACTCGTACTAAAGCCCTCCTGTATGTTGTGCTAAACGCAAACCATATAAGGGCATTAGCTGCCGAATAAATGACAGGAAGTGGCTCTGCGTAGAAGAGGGCGAGAAAAAGCGAACAATTCGGGTGAAACAGAGATGTCCATCTTAAAACATCAAAGGTTCCCCAGCAGATAAAAAATGCTGCAATTATCGTCAGTAAAACGTTTGTCAACTTTTTGTTCCGTTTTCTTCGTTTTTCCTTCTGCTCAAAGGAGACATCTCCGGGAAGATTTGGTTTTTTAGTTTGAAGATTATGAATCCGTACAGAACAATCATCAACAGCATAGGTAGCAGACAAAACATTGTCATTCTTAACGTAACATACTGCTTTAGTTGCCCAGGAGTCAGTGTGTAAATGCATAATCCTACGAGTTGAGATATCTCGGACTCCCTTAGGATAACTTCTGGGATTTGCGATAGCAATGCCACAAACCACACAGCAAAAATTATCAAGATACAAATCTTAGAGCTTTCTAGTATTACATTCAGTGGAATAACAACGGCGAAAAATATATGCAGAGTTATTGCCACTAGGGATTGCATCGACACAGCTACTGATACATTTTCAAGGTACGGGGAAAGTTTGCAGAACACAAGCGTTATACTGTCGCTGAGTTGCAAGGTACATCGGACTGCGCAAAAATAGCAGGAATAATAGACGCAGAAGTGGAATGAAAATATCCGAAATGCTCATGTTCAATGCAAAAGAAAAAACTGGTGATCTCAAATCTTTGCATTTGAAAAATACAGCGATTACAAGGCCGTTAGCCACCAGTGAAGCTGGGATAGTGATTGAAAGCACACCCAGAAGAATTGTGTCGATTGTGTAAAAGTCAATGCCACATAGTTGAGTTACTAAGGTCGCTAGGGTTCCATTGAATGAACTGTTCACATATTCCATTGTGACGCACTTGTGATGATTATAAACCTAAAAATGTAGAAGTTCAAAAAACAAATTATAACAAAATACAATTTATACGAGGTACTTCAACATAATTTTTGTTCAAAAGAATCTTGCAATTGAAAATTTTTGAAATAAAAACCAACAAGAACAAGGACAAGAACAAAGACAAGGACAAGAATATTAGGACAAGAAGAAGAAGAGGAAGAACAACAACAACAACAATAATAATGATAATAATAATAATAATAATAATAATAATAGTATAACAAACGACTTTAATGTGAAAGTGAATGTTGTCATTCATCCAGATTCAATCCATGTGAGGAATTTTTAAATCTTTTTCCGGAATTTTGATCTTCGCTGAAAAACAGGCGTTTCGACTGAAACCGTCAGTCTTCATCAGTGAAGTTTGTCACGTGGTAGTTTACTTCTCCGTACCTCGAACGCGTAACAAACTTCACTGATGACGATTGATGGTTTCAATCGAAACGTCTGCTATTATTAAGATCAAAATTCCAGAAAAAAGATTTTAAAATTCCTCAAACGACATTAATATTTAACAATTTCAATAATAGTTCAGTTTAGACTGGAACCAAAGTACATTGAACTCATGAATCCAGAGGATTCAGCATACAAACCCTGAGAGCATACTTTAGGTACCTAACGTTGTCTCAAAGAGCCGATACGAAATGCTGTAGATGACATATCCAAAAAACAGCCCTTAAAGCAAGCGGCAATATGATTGTTAAGAGACACGATGTTTGAAAGCTGTGAGTTAATGGAGAGAACCGAAGGTCCAACAGTATTACAGCATTAGAGGGAAGGTTCCCTGGAACAAAGCGCTTAACCCACCACCGCCCGTTTTAATTCGTGGTTAGACTGTTAGGAGAGACAGGGTTAAGAAATAGAAGTTCCTGGGTTTGCTACAGCAACCTTTCTTCTGTCCACATAAGAGAAAGATATGGAGACAGAGCAGATCTAGACCAGGAAGCGGCAAGAATTATGGCCTTTGCTTTAACCTCAAATTTCTAAGGGATTTACAAATGGAGTCGCTGAGGCTTCAAAGAACGTGTATTGAAGCCAAATAAGAATAGAGTTTTATACATGAATAACGTGACGTTATGAGAAGCCAAACCTATTTTTTTAATTATGCCCTATTGTAGATGAAGCACTCGTGCGCGGCCTAGAAACATGATAATGTGTTCAAAGATATGCCATGCGTAACGGGAAACATTTTTTCACGTACGTGGTTTAAATTATTTTTAGACAATTAAATAACCATTATAGCAAAAATTTATATAAAACAATTAAAATTTCAAAAAAAACTGAAGATTAAAACTGTTTGAAGCAGTTAAAAGACGAAAATACAAAAGTTGGTGATCAAATGGTTGCGGAAACTTTCCGCCTTGTAGGGAACTAAGCTATATATCAAGTTCTGAAAAATGAAGAAGCTCTTATAATACGACTAAAAATACAACTAGTTGTTTTAGCCTTTAGAAAAAACGCTAGATTGCAGAAAGTTAAAGTTTTATTCTGCACCCTGTGTACGAAACTCCAAGTGTCACATGTACAGTTCTCAAAAGGTTAACCGAAGAACACCAGCTTTTTGTCTAGTGTTTTATATCTTCTATTTTTCAAGCAAAGAAAGCAGACAGAAGCTGTCCCTATTAAGTTATAAAGTAGTAAGATAGTTTATAAAGTGCATGGATAGCATCTTTTTGCCACCTTACCAATACACAAAAAACTTATAATAACAAACTGATAAAAAGATAGCGCCCTATCATTTAGTACAATACCCTCAACCAATTCCAACGATCTTAGAAAAATAAAACTGAGTAACAAAAATTTTAACTTACTTGGCCCTTTTAACTTTGACCTTGAAAGCGAAGAATCTCATAAAAATCCAACTGATCTGGTAAATGACCCAGTGTAAAACCCAGCTGTGTTAAGCTGTGTTAAGTTTGCTTTGGCAGCTTATGAACACATGTAGACGCGCCCGGATTTTATTTTAGAGTACTGAACTTGTACAAGCTATTGTTATTCAATGGAATCCCTTTGAGAGCGGAAATAGATTGATACCATATTTGCTTCAAACTGAAAAACACGTTTTATTCTTTTGCTCAATATAACTACAACACGTTTCACAAACAAAAGCAATCTTACGTGTTTTTAATTTTATAGCCTTAAAACTGTTCAAATAACACTTAATGTAGGCCTAAAGTGACGAAGGCAACTATTAACTATATTGCTTTAAGGAAAATCTTTGTCCTTAAATTAACTTAAGTTTTCGAAAATAAAATGAAAAGAAATAGCTTTTTCTTAACTTAAGTTTATTTTCGTTATTGAATTTCTTCAAGATTGTTCTGGAAACAAAAGAAATTTGATGAGGTGCAGATGATTGCCATAGTGATGTATCAGAACGGGAATGTAATTTAGAATCATAGATAACAAATTAAGTATTGAAAACAGATAAAAGTGGTTCAATAAAAAGGTTTCATTTGTATTCAGTTTCCGGACATCACTCTTTAAATATTGGCCGCATCAACCCATGGCGTTTATTCGGCTTTGAAGGATTAATGAATTTATCAGAGAATGCTTAGCTTGATGCAACTCCGCTGAAGCTCAGCGCGCACATGCCAAGGAAGACTTGAATTCAAACAGTGTATTAATTCAAGGGATAATGCCACAATACCTATGCTTCCTTCGTGCCCAATATAGTGGCTGTAAGTTACCATTAACACGTGTGTGCTGAGCTTAGGAGTTTAGTCTTTGTCAGCCACATGCCATTACCATTAGTGTTACGCTATTACAATTTGCTGATAGATGCAGTTTTGAGTTCATTGATGTAATATTTTACCGTCACACCATGTATCACGAAGTTTCTACCATTATTGGCAGCACGAGGAGTACAATAGATTGTGTTTTTTCCTCGTCCCTTTTCTTACCAAGTTTATTAAGGGAACAAATGCTGGTGTCATTAAAGTCATTTTTTGCCAAAACCTTGAATCTGTTGATGAAATTTCTTTTCCAAAAAGGTCAAATTATATTACGCGGCAAAGACAGTGCATTTGTAAGGCTTGTAACAATTTACAACATCAATGGCAAAAACAAAAGGCTCAAACAAAAGAACGCAATAGTCCCAACAATGTTAGACCAACAATGCTGGGAGTTTTGGAAATTGTTGCGTGGTGCATTCAAACGAACGCAACAACTCCCAACGTTGTTGACGATCGTCTAAAGAAGCAATGCATTCTGGTACAGTAATCCTGCCATGCGCGTGCGCAGATGTGTGTAAGAGGCCAACATTGTTGTGAGCTCCATGCAAATTTGTGCGGGGATTTGTTGCGCCGAAAATTTGACCGGTTTCAAACTATACGCAAGAACACCCATGAAACAACTCACAACAAGTGCCGACATTACCTGCTTGCAACGGACGTAACATGTTGCGCCCAAAAATTTCGTAGGTTGCTGGACAACATAAGGGCCGTTTAAACGAGATGAATATGGCGCACTTTATGCTATAGGCGCAAAAATGTGATATATACGGTTGAGTCTTTGCTTGGGCAGGAACTGGTTGTATGAATGGTTCACACCTTACTTCAGGCCTAAGTTTTTTTTCCGGCCTTGTTTTGATTGAAGCCATAAATGTCGTATAGATTTCCGCTTTTGTTAGCGAGCAAAATGGCACACTTAGCAGAAAAGGCTAGAGTTGTGTTGAGGAGGAAAAATCGCTCCAAATACCGTCTTCTACTTGGTTACTCTTTGTCCTTTCCATCTAAAAGGCGACTGGCCAAAGATGTGTTAGAGCTGAATGAAAAACAGTGAGTAAATTATAATTTTTGAAAAGCCAGAGACTAAT
>JAOCPT020565400.1:0-18848 GCA_026546935.2 Palythoa grandiflora | reverse complement strand
AACAAGATGGGGTGGAGGTCATGGGACGAGGCGCGGATCAAAGCGGCAGACAGGAAAGAGTGGAAGAACCTTGTGATTGCCCTATGTGCCACCTAGGCATTAAAAGGATCCGATGATGATGATGATGATGATGCTTTTTCTGCCTTGCTAACCAAGGCTCGATGAAGTTTCTCTTATCCTTTTTGACACTCCTTTTCACTTCTCTCTCTTTTTTTCTTGTACTCCTGTTGTGTTCAATTCACTTTTCTTAATGACTTTGCATTTAATTTCTCCTTTTCCTTTCTTCTTGCTTATTTTGGCCATGTCTCATCTGATAACCAGTCTTGGAATTATTTTTCTTAAAGCCAACAGCTTTCTTTGCAGCGCCAGTATAAAACTCCTTTATTTTCTTCCATGAGCATTCCACTGAATCGGGATCTGTTTCATCTTCAAGATCTGTAGGTGCATCAAACCTGTTCTTAAGTTTGATGATAAAGCTTCTTCTCACCTCTTGTGATTTCAGTTGGTTGATATAATAAAACTTCCTGTATTGCCTTTCGGAGTTTACGGCAAGAAGCTTTAGCTTCACTTTTTCGAATAACATGTAGTGATCACTGTTTACATCTACACCACGATATACTTTGACAACCAGAAGGGATCTCCTACCCTAAAAATAACAGTAATGCGCGACCTGGCACTACTGAGCGCCGGTCGCGCGGCTTTCCCAGGTCTGGATGTGACCATGTGACCATTGGCTTCTTTCACAGGACTGGCCTACAGCCCACTCACATATTTCAACGGATGACCTGGCATCGGTTTTTACCTCAAAGATCTCACAAGTTATCAACAAATTCTTCCCTTTGAGGTCTTTTAAATTGAATCCATCTCATAAGCCTTGAATGACGTCATTTCTTAAGTCCTTGATTGTGAAACATCAGCGGGCCTTTAACAGCGGCAACACCCATCTATTTCACCCCTACCGGGATAAAGTCAAGAAAGAAATCAAGACAAGGAAACAGAAGTTATATTCAAACAAAGTTCAGCACCTTAAAAAGACCAATGCTAGATCTTGGTGGAAGTTTGTCAATAAAATGTCTGGTAAGTGGAGTAACAGCTAGCCTGTGTAGCAAGTCCTAAAGGGGAGGGAAGGAGGGGGCGAAACAAACAAAAAGAATGGAAGAGGGGGACTGGAGAGGAGGGAAAGAAGGAAAGGCTTGCAGCCAAAACCTACATCACTCTCTTACTCCCACTTGTCTAATTCCTATCAAAACGACAAAACAACGTTTCGACTGAGCGACCGCTATCAAACCACACCCGCGTAAGTGAATCTTTTTTACTTCGACCCAATCTTACGGCTGAATGTAAACTTTTGAAGAACTAAATATTGTAAATTATATTATAAATTACCTATTTCAATAGCAGTTATATATTTTTAAAACAATAAAACGTGCGCTGACTGCATTGTTTACAGTTTAATTAAGTTTATGAATTTCTGAAGACTTTGCTTCCAGTATATTTTTGTTAACATTCGTACCGTGTTTTTTATTGTTGATTTTATTCAGCATTTTCTTACTCGTTCTACTAGGATCTTTGGCAATAACAACTGACAATGACAATAACGATAATAATAACAGTAACAATAACAATAATAATGCTTCCCGTTTTAGGGAACTATCTTGTGTAACAATAATGATAATTGTGTTTTCCGTTTTAGCTTTGAGTCAACTTCCCGGAGAGAAGTATTTTGCGACTCAATTTCGATGTACCGGCGCCGCATACAATTAAACAAAGATCGCGTGCAGCATGCAATGGTCAGCGTACAGAATACCCCGCGAGAAATGAATAACCGATGACTAAAGCCTAAAGCTTTTTATCAATCGTCTAGCTGTCAAATAGTATTTTTGACCAGAATTTTCCGAGTTTGATCAGTGTTTGTCTTAAGAAATCCAAGTTAAAATTGATGCAAATTACGAAAATTCTTTATGTGCTGATAAAGATCGCGTTAGGTTGTGTCTTTTAGTGTGTTTTCGTCATGAATTATTTATCAGTTCGATAATTAAGTATATATACTGCTAATTATTTGGAATACAGTCTATTATCTTCTGTCACACCTAGATTCTAAATGAAAAGGTATGCGCTGTATCCTGAAAGATGACAGGTATAAACTTTTGGATTTTGTAGTCATTAAGTTGCACTTGTTCTAAGATGCAACTCAGTATCTCCGTTTGAGATGACAGCCATCTAATACTTTATCATCTCCTAAATCTCTTTCACGGATATGACAGGATGTTGCAATCTCACGGTCTTGTTTATCCATTTGTTCAAATAAGACTTTATGATTATATTTTCATTTATATCTTTTGCATTCTTTTCGAGCCTTCTACAAATATTTTTCAAACATCTTCGACTTATGAATTATTTTGCTGTGTAAGACCGGAACCGTGATGTGAATACGCTATCATTAACTAACATCTTATGTAATATAATAAGTCTGAAGGTTTCTGATTTTGTGAAGTATGCCTTTGAATTGGGTATGGACTGCAAGTTGATAAATTGTCAGTAGAACATTCAAAATCAGCATAAATCACAAATAGTACAAAATTTAGATGAAGAAAGGTCTTTTGAGATGAGGTTTTTCCAATGAAACAATAATGGTGGGTTTGGAAAGAGATTGGCTTTAAAATCTCAAATAAACTGATTAAATTGACAAAAGTTATTGAGGCCTAATCTTGGGCTCAGTGTTGCCGCAATAAATGGCAACTTTAGGCGTTATTAGGCGACATTAGCGATTTTCACAATGATTTTGAAAAGTTTGGGTATAAAAACACTCGTGCAATTAATATCTGCACCCCCCTTGAGTGTTATGTTCTCTGATAGTGCATGATGTAAGCAAGAATACGAAAGAGCCATCAGAGTTAAGAAAAATAGAAATAAAGTAATTGAAACGGTTGGTCACTATTGGGTTTTATTGAAGGGATCAGTTTGGGTGATAATGGGCGTCAGAGTAGCTATAGGCCTTTATTGTGAGGAATTTTGTACCGCGCCGGGTTGTAACTAAGAACTGGTGTTGAAACAGATTAAACTGGGGACAGTGATGGAAAATGGACAAAACGCTACAAACTAGTCGACCGTATTATCAAACTGAATCAGATATGGCTGCTGTGTATAAAGGATATTTAGTCGTTCTGTTCTACAACAGGAATTGATAAGCCATTTTTTCCCGAATTAATTATTAAACGGGGAGTAGGCAGGGAAATTTGTGAACACCGCTCAGCATATAATTAAAAAAATGTACACAAAGTATGAATCTGCGCTTAAAAATATGCTTGACTTGTCCTTATTGCTTTATGGTAAGTTAAAGCTGAACTAGGATTGCGTGTCTTACACAGGAAGAAAGCCGAGGTACCAAACGTGACTAACCTTATCTGCTAAAGGTTTGGTGTGGTTCAAGTGCCGCATACAGCCGATTGTGACGTTGTCAGGTACACCATCACATTTTATTGGTTTTATACTATTTTTACGGATATTACACAGAGTGTAGGTGTAACAGAAGGTCACACCGATCAATATTTGTTGTCTTTACCGATTTTCGATCAATCTTTGGCAAGCTTGTATCTGTGGAACTTGTATGTGATGTTGACATTTAAAATTCACTGATTGCTCTCGACGCCAAATTGTCAGGTTACTTTCGAGAACTGAATGACATAAGGCGTCCATTTTATGGCCTGATCACCGGCAATACGAATCACAGTGCCGCCTTTAAGGCACTCTCTATCGTGGAAAACTTGAAGCTGTGTATCATCTATATCATGATTTTATTGACAAATGAAGTAACTTTAGCAATTTTCTACAATTTTGCTTCCGTTCATGAATGATAATTTTAGCTCCAGGCTAAGTAGTAACAAACAGTAAATGATATAAAGTTTGACCACCTGACGGTAGGTTTCTGAACTAGTTTTCTTCCCTTCTTCAGTGCTTCTATTTCAGGCCAGTTTACAGCAAATGTCAAATAGTGACATCCGTTCAACTCCCAAAATTAAGTATTCATTTAACTGATAACTCAAAATAAAAATGTGATATTTTAAAAGACCGATTATATCACTTCTAACCAGATTAGTTACTTGTCGGTGAATACTCGTTCGACTTTAAAACTTGCCGTTCGATATAACTTTGAAGATCCCTAAAGTATTTTTTGCAGACGATCAGGAATCGTACAATTCAGTGCACTGCCTTTTAACGTATATTAAGGTAAAAGATAGCCAACTAGACGACATTTTTTAATTACAACAAGAGAACAAAAACGTCATGTACTTAATTATTTTTCTGCTGCTTCCGTCTCCCATATTGAAATGAGATGATTGGAAGCGCTAATGTATAAAAATCGTTCTAAAATTTTGAAAGGTCCTTAAAAAAACAATTAACGTAAATTTAGGAGGTATTGCTTTGCCGTAGGAAAGGATTCATAAATGCTAGTTAGCTGACACCTTTCTTTATTTGTAACACGGAATTTACATCCTTTGATTCATGTATGTCAAAGTCTGTTTATCTGCTCGTGCTGTGCCGTGGTCGTTTGGACCTCTTATCACTTTGCAATGCAAATTGATTAAAAAATTGAACAAATAAAAAACTTTGGGTGAAAATGAGTTTCACATTTTTTACTTAGCAAATAGAGCAAATTCGGCGACAGTTGTTGGTTTTAACGTAAGCGCAACTAAAGCTGCTTTGAACAAATAATGTAAACGTGAACATTAATATTACAGTATTAGATTTTTTTGGAAGACCTCTGCGTTATCAGGCAACATAGCAGTGTTTTTATATTCCTGACTTCCATCTAGGGAGGCTGGACAAGATGTTTAGCATATATGCCTAAAGATGAAAGTCTGAGGTTAGTATTTATTTTTTAGTTTTAAATTCATTGATAGAGTGACTACCACCATAAAGCTATTTCGACAGAAATTACGGTAGAAAAACACTTTCGCTAACTCGCCAAAGAGAAAATTTTCCTCCACATGTTGTGATGTGCTTTGGGAAAGATTTATACAGTACTTTTGTGGAAAACCGTTTTTTTCTTCATTAAGACACCGAGTAAACATTAATTTTTTATGATTTAAGTCTTCAGGGATCAATACTTATGAAATTCATGATTATATCTGTTCAGTGTTTGGTGCTTACTGCTTATGGGTGCGGATATAATTTTCTTTATACTGTAATTAGTTAACCGGCCGAAATTAATAATGAAGCGCTTCTTAGTAAAAATCAAGTTTGTCATCCACTTGCTAACAGCTGAATGAACTTTCTAGAAATTTTCTTTTCTCTTCATGTTCTCAGTTTAAAAACTGAAAAGGGGAAAAAATGAAATAATTCACGAGTAAAATTAATACGATCCAAAAGCAAGATCAAGAGCACGATTTCAGCCCGGTGAAACGGATACACTTGCTTTATTGTTAGTTGCAAAGATTATCACGTTTAGTTGGAAGACCTCCCTTTCGGTAGCTATATTACTCTCCTTTTTAAAAAGAAATCACTGAGATGTCTTTTGAAATTAAAATGATGTACACTGATATAGAAATTAAAAAAAGACAGCATCCGGACATTTGAAAGTTTGGCGATATAAAGCATAAATTCAGGAGATGAAGGTATATCGTGCTTCATGTTTCATAACATCATCAATTTCTCTATTAGCATTCTACACTGTGTTTGCAAGACGTATTTCTTTTTATGTTAAACATCAATACTGCTAGAGTAAAGAAACTGCCTTTCCCAATGCCAACGTAATTTCAACTCTAATATAGAGCTGACTAAGACGTGTTTTAAATTGAAAATGGTGCTCATGGGAATGAAAAAAGAAATGGCATATCGGACATTTGGAAATTTGAGTAAAGCACAGATTCAGATTTGTTTCAAGTGTGATAGCAAGTTATGGCATCAGTTAAGTCAAGCGACGGAATTTTGGCAAAACATTTATTGCATGGCATAAAATTTTTCTTCGCTTGACAGAATTATTTTGCAACAAATTAATTTCAAAACTGGGCTAAGCCCCGAAACTGACGAATATTTGTCTTTGAGTGCTGATTGCTTACAATGTTTTGTTTACAGAAAATGGTAAAAACATGGAATCAGCTGTAAATGACCTCGGGCAAAACTGAAGTAGTAATTGTCTTGATTAACAAAGTTTTCTACCTAACTTTATAAACCTTAGAAAAGCCGAAAATAATTCAATTAAAAAACACAAAAAAATAAATTGATGTAGTTTAGGAATTAAATGTATGGGTTTTAGTGTGCTTCATTTTTAATGTTTTTTTCCGTCTTCTCATTGGCTTGAAAGACCTTGAAAGATTTCTATTGGTTGACGATCGCTTAAAGCCACAAAACTCAAAACAATTAAGCGCAAGATGTTTTCAAGGTTTTCAATGTTTAAAACAGCTGGAATTGATCAATTTAAAAAAAGGATCGCGGCACACCACTGACGTCGGCTAAGCAATTGTAAATTTATTTTCTCGCCAAGCAATATCAAGCAGTTGGAATCCACATCACTCTAGTCTGATCCGTTATATGTTTTGATATCACACGTCGTTTTCAGATAAAGACATTACGGTGTAAGTAACAATAAAATGCTTCTCTCAACTCTCAACAATGCATACGCGACTCTAAACAATGCAGATGCAGATATGAGTTATAAACATTGTGAACTCTATTCAGTCTATTCAGTAGCGATTCCTTAATTTGGGCGGAGGAAAAGATTACTTTTACTTTCGCAATATATGGTTAGTTACAGTAGTTCTCTTGCAGCTAATAACTTTTTCGCTCCCCATATTTGGTTGGTTCGATTGTTCAATTTGAGTCAATCAGCTTGTTAAAAAAAGCATATGGTCGGAATCGCTCGCACCCCGGGAGCTCGCAGTGAAGCGAGCCTGCATCCTGTTTGTTGGGCAGTTGATCAAGACAAACTTTATTCCGTAACAAACGGAAACTTCTGAAGCATTCCGCGCTTTTAGCGTTCAAAGCAAATATTAACTAGGGATGTTAAAATTTTTGAAATGGATTTTTATTGATGAAATGCCCTAACGAATAGTACAGCATTAACTGTTGGAGATCCCAGTATGGACGAAAGGTCCGTGCGTATTACTCTCCCTTTCAGGGATCAGAAATCGGCTGATGTTGTAAAGAAACAACTACTTGCTCGGCAAAATAATTGATGTCAAAATTCAACCTTTTTTCAAGAGCCGCAAGATAGCTGATGACATCCGGTTTTCAGATCCGAAACCTAACATTGTAAACGAACCATGCGTGGTATACAAGTATAAACTTCCCTTGTGCAATACAGGGTGCGACATCTGTTCCAACGCAGTGACAAAAACCGCCCACGTAACTCAGCTATTAGCAGGCATCTGGCGCCTACTCATAAATCTGGCAATTAGGATATCGAAAAGAATTTTTCAGTCCCAAAAAAGCGCCATGGGAAACTGGATTGCCTTATCCACGAAAAACTGTAGATAAAGGAGCTCAAACTAATTCTGAACAACAATCAAATTCAATAAATGTTGAAGTGTTTATTTAATTATTATGATTTGTTTGATGCTTTCCTTTTGCTTGCATTTGTTATTTCTGTTTTATTATGTTCCCCGCCAGTATTCTTTTGTTATTTCTCTCACCATAATCACCGAATTCAGTATGGCCTAATGAGTTCACACCTTATTATGATGCTCTTTGTTGTTTTTGTTTTGACCGTCAGTTTGTAATTCATCTTAGATTTTAAGACTGTCTATTTATATTTATATATTTGCATATTTGCAAAAGATGCATTTCTCGGAATGCTTCATTTCCATCCGCGTGGAAATAGCTGGTATTAGTCCAATACCCAAGCAGACAGTGATAAATGATAACAATGACATCCGCAGGATCTCGATGTTACCTTTCTTAACAAAGGTCTACGAGCAATTGATGCTGGATCAAGTGGCAAGCTTCCTATTTAGTTGTTCCGATTGCATCTTGAAAAACACTGTCAGCGCATACAGCGGAGGTTATAGCACTACAAAAGTCATGTTTGTTGCTATTAAAGATGACATCACACGATCAATGAAGTATGGCGAAGTTACTCTCGCTGTTCTTGCCGATTTCTCGAAAACTTTCAACACGCCTATGAAATTATCCTAAAGAGACTACATCGTCTTCGGCTCTCAAAAGCGTTTCTAATATGGGCCAATATAAAGGTACTTGATGGAGCGCAAGTAGTTTGTCCGATTTGACGATAAATCCTCCAGCAAAGAAGAGTTTGGGGTCCCTCAGGGGTCAGTACGTGGACCCATGCTTTTCAACTTTTGCGTCATGACCTTTCGGATCACCTTGACTTTGTAAACTCTCATCCGCATGGTGACAACGGGCATGGGACACCCCGGAATGGACATTAGCATATGTGAGAAACTTCTTCAACGCACTTGATTAGTTTTTATCGTTTTTAAAAAAATGTAGTTTCACCTTGAACCCCCAAAAAACGAAAGTAATGTCATTTCCTACCGCTTGGATGGGCAGTCTCCACCGCGTGGACAACTGCCGCCAGCCTAAACCTCACTGCTAACGGACCACCTTTGAAGCCACTTGTCTCTTGGGCACTGAACTTTGAGAGAATTTAACCTGGAAAGATGATGCTAACTCTAAATCTCTGATTGTAACGCCATATCAGTATTATTGCGATCAGACGTAGTACTTTTTCATCATGTAATAAAGCAGCTTGCTTTCGTTTAAAATAGATTACGATGATGTAACAGACTTTCCGACTCACGAGTAAACCCCCTAAATAAACTACAAAGAATGTGTCATGACTAGATTTGCAAACATAAATCACTTTCTCAGACTGAACTGGCTTGTCACTGAATATCTGAATTTTCCTTGGTGAAACAGGCTTTGAAATAGCCCTCCTTCACCAAGTGCTAGCTCTGTGGCCTGTACAATTAAAATTAAATTATAGTAAATGTACCAACAAAAACTCTGCACACTAGCAGTACGTGTAACATTTAGTTTAACTGCATTGCAGGAACGTGCCTCAACAGTGTTTAAATCTCTCCCAGCAACCATAAGAAAGTGCAGATATTTGGACCATATGTTAATCTAACCAAAGCCTTTTAAGCTCCAAAAACAGAGGGAAAGCTCCGATTTTTGTTTTTAAATCTTAATTATTATTTTTTACTGTTATCATTAGAACTTGAATATATTTTAGATGCTTTCTCTTTTTAATATTATATTATGTAATTTCGTTACTGATTTGAAGTGCCAATGTTGACTTTTGAATGCTAAATTAACCATTATTATTATTTATTACGACTATCAAAACTGCTTATCAGTTAAAGTTGATCATTGAAAACGTTTACCGAAAGCAGCTAAAAGAGAATCTTTCTAACTGTAAATATTGTACGCGTCATCAATTTAGCTTCAAGTTTAGGTTTTGTTGTGGATTTCCTCCTTCGCTGTTATAATTACAGCCTTTTTTGTATATAGTCTAGTTTCAATTAATCTTTATATACTGATTTAAATATCAAAAGATCTTTTGAAGTTAATTTATCTTCTTTTAATTCAACGATTTTCATTCCAAAGTAGCCTTTTAAAAACACAAATATTGTAAAAACCTAAAAGCTGTTGAAAACAAAAGCGAAAGTGAATAGCTAAGTTTTCATGTGCTCAAGATGATTTCTGAACTTTGACAAATTATTGTCAAATTGTTAAGGAGGAGGATTTACAATAAAAACTATATTGACTTGTTTGAATGCGAGGGCGATGTTTATGTAACTGATTGTTGTCCAAGCTCGATTTGCATGGAAATTATGCATTACATTAAAAGAGAGTATTATTGGGAAAGTTATTAAATTGTGAGTTGACTTTCATTCAACAGAGAAAGTATTGTAACCTCTTATTGTTTGCGGAACTATTTAATTTGTTATTTTAGTTATCTTTGTTCAGTCTCATGCTTACATAATGTGCAGCATCAAATCTGACTTTTCCTCATTTTAAAACCAGAAAATTAAACTTCCATATAATGCATAATTCATCTTGTAAGGCGTATTTAACATATTTGACCTTAATTATTTTTTGTAGTTATCAATATTTAATGTCGCATAGGTGACGGTTCTTCTTTCTTGTATACCTTTTATTTTGCTTTTCTTGTTAGAATTTAGCAAAGTTATTTCATCAGCAGTATAGTAAAGGAAGCCATTTTGAAATGGACTGTTAAATTCCATATCGTGTTCTGTTGCAGCTTCAGTTCTTTCCACCTCAGGTTACGCTTTAGATGGTATCACACTGTGGCATCTCAATCCTGCTTTGTTTTTGAGCAAAGACGCTGAATGCTGCAGACAGTATGGCATCCATTTTTCCTTGGTCAGCAAGAGAAACATTTATCGCACTATTATATTTGTCAAAACTGTTTCTCGCCATAGGTAAGTCACTCCATTGTCATTCTACAGATTCAAACAGATTCGTCTTTCGCGTGTTGCTGGTTACAGTTTGTTTTAGCTAGTCAAACCAAGAGTATGTCTGCCTAACAAGTTTAAAATTACACTGTTGTCGTTTTGATGTGTTGTGGGACTCAGATTAATTAATGTTTTGAGTGCAGTCAAACTGACATAATGCAGAAAATAGTTGAACGCTTCGTGGATGATGAAATTGTATACCTTCTATTAACGTAGTGAAAAGGTCCAGTTAAGGTCTAGGGTGTTTTTCTATTCTTGGGGAAAGAAACGATTTTAACTTAAATCTTGTTAAATCTTGTTCACAACAGGATCTTCCTTGGCGACTGTAATTTTTCTCTTTTTTAATGCCTGCAATTGGTAACCTCAAAGTTAGGCAGCTGTCTTGTTGTCACAGATTGAGATATTGTTTTTGATTTGAAAATTGTTTTACTGAATTCTATTCTCCGTTGTTTTTTTCGTTTGAATTAATAAATCTTTTACCTCTCTCTGTATATTTTAAATATGTATCTTGTTTTAGGCTGAGAAAACTGTAACTATTCATCCATGTTTATCGCGGTCGGTAGTTTTATTACAATTAGTCATATGTATGTCTGTCCTGTTACTGAACACTTTTAGGTTTTTTGCTACTACGGTTATTTAAGTTTTTTGTCTCTCGATAACAAGAAAGACTAAGGTTAGTCATTTGTTTATGGCGATATTAGCAGCATTTGTGTTGATTACAACAGAACGACAGAAAGTCCGAGCAGCCATTAACGCAAAATTTCACTGCATAAAATTATTTTTATGTATTCGATATCTATTTTCTGATTTTCTTAAAAAATAGTCCCATCACCCGAGTACTTTATCTTGTGCAGACACAATTTGTATTTTCCATATAAAGGTTGTACAGCAAATGAGGAACATAATCGATCGTATATGCTACAAGATCTTTTTAAAGGATACGACAGTGATGCCCACCCGCGCTCCGAAGGGTCTGGACCTGTGATAGTCACATTTGGAGCCAAATTGGTTCGATTAATAGAACTGGTGAGTGTGAAGTTTGTATAAAGCTGTAAGCACATTTAGCACTCTGCGTTTTCGTACGTAGCATATTGAGATAAATCTGTGCATAGCTGTGTAAATAACAACTTTTGATTTGGTATTTGGTAGAGTCAGAATCACACTCGCTTGGCTTTGCGGAGGTACCAGGTTGAGCTTTAATTAGGCGGGTCCCGGCTTCGACGGATTGATTTTACATACATATTGACAAGGGACTACAAAACTCGTCTCTCTTTATTTCCTCTTTGTTTAGCTCGTTTCTTCTGTTCTTGTGTTTTTTTCTTCTGCTCACTCGCTCACTACTCTGAGTCTGCTAAGTCTAAGTCTATAAATTCTCTCTTCATTGTCCTCTATTCTTATTGCTCACTCGTACATGTCCTTTTTATACGTTTTCTGATCACTAAACTGATTCGTTCTTAATATAGTCTCTAGACATTGTTGACAAGTAATTGTTCTTAAAAGATCTTCTAAAATACGTAAGATAGAAATGTAGTTTCTACATCAACAAAAAGCTGGTTTCGCAAGGAACACATTCATCTGATTTGCTCAGTCGTTTGGCTATCAGAACTGTCCGCCGATTAAGGCGGCAAGTACTTGTCAAAGTCTGACATTAACTGTAATGGGTCAAGGGCAACACCTGGTAGGTCTTAATGATATTAGAAATATCCCACGTGCTATTATTTTTTTACAGTATATCTCCTGACTATTTTTGTCACTTAACAGCTGCTATAGGAAAAAAATTAACAAAATGACATAGATATAATCAAGGAAACCGACAAGATTAAAATCATTAAGCAATAAGAACACGACCGGTTCCTTTAACGAGGAAAAATTGTTTCTGCATTTCGTAATTAAATAGTAAGTTTATCTAACTGTTCTCACTAAATAATCAAAACTCCATCGAGGTAAAAACAAAGTTAGAAATAGATATAGCATCTTTTTTTCTCCTTCCGACACACTCGTCCGAAAAAATTGGTTTGAATGCCCCGACCGGGTCTCGAACCCGCGTCTCCTGGTGACTAGTCAGGCGTGATAGCCACGACACCTACGGGAATTCACCATGCGGGCAATATAGCAAATTACGAGGTACAGAATTATCGAACGTTGATGATCCCTTGGACCCAGTTTTTTCTTCACTCGACTGTGTTCTCCTGCCTTAGAGCCTTTATACAAGAACTTATACAAATAAATACACATTCTGGCGAGGAAGGGATAACAACAAAGTTAGAAATAATTGCCATTGACGTAACACCATGCAGTATCCTTTTTATGCTAACGTGATTGGATTATGAATAGAAAATCTAGTTTTATTATAATATGTTGGAAATTCGGGTGTTAAACATCCTTTTTAAAAATGTTTAAAAATACTTATTTAAAATATGTTTAAGGACCACGGACCACTGTAGATGTCCTTGGTTACATAACATCTTGAGATGTAATACTTGCTATTGAAAGAACAAATTAACTGACATTTCATCTGTTCTTCAGAGAGAGAGAGCTAACACTATTCAATCACAGTGGTGGATACAACAGGTACATTGCAGTGTTTTCTTAATATTTCTACTAAAAGCTTTCGAAAACACTATTTTGCATTCATTGCTTTCATAGCCAAGGCAGAGCTCTTAACTTTAATTGCTCAAAGAAATTTTTGAAAATTATTTGAGGATTTCATCTATTGATTTCAGTCAAGTATTCTAAGCCATCCAGTTATAGCTGCTCAAGCTTCCTCTAAGAGTACATGTTTTGACCAATAATCCATATTCAGTTCCTTTTTGCATACAGTAGCCAAGTATCTTTTACTATCTACATAAAATTACATTGAATTTTAACACTAAAAGCTTGGCCTTCTTCTATGGATCTATACCCAGGACGCTCAAAACACTTCTTACTTGGTTTACGGGACCGCTTAGCAGGTATTACCCGACACAAAAGATTCTGGTACTTCGTTTGAAAAACTATGAGAAGAACGCAAAGACATGTGTGAAACTTTTATAGAATCTATAAAACTTCCATAGAGTCTACAAAATTTTTAAAACTTTCAAATGAAACTAATCCTAAGAGGATCTACTTTAGGTTTCTATTAATAACCTTCTTTCTCGGGACTGCAATAGTAAGAAATGTTCTTCCACTAATGGCCACATATCTCTTTTATTTTAAGAGCTGGCAAAACTCTCGACTGTGTTGGAATGAGTCTAAATATGTTGAAACTATTATTAACGTTGCACCAACCAGAGTCTGGACTCCCGATATTTTGTTATACAACAGGTAAGTGTTCAGACTAAATATTTGGGAACAACTGTTACGAACCCTCCCGCCAAGCGTCAACTGTTAAATAGAAATAAAAACAATATAACCATGTAGGTAAAGTTGCCTGGCTCATTCTTTGCATCACGCAACATGTCCAATTCTTACTGATTCAAACTTGTGACATCAATGGAATTCAGTTCCCCAGTGCGTGTAATGAAATGATATCAGATGATGTTTTTGTAAAACAAAAATTCACTGTTCCAGATCCCGGTATCTGATGCAAGGGCATTTAAAGCTATTTGAAGTTCTTCGCAACATAATTTAGATAGCTTACAGCTTGCTATTTTATATTAGCTGTGTTCGATTCTGTAAATACAAAAACAACTATCGTAAATATTTTACTTCTACAAAAAGAGTGCGAATAAATGATCTATTAATTGATTGCCAAGGTTCTTGTCAGATTCAACAAAAAAATGTTACATCCAAAACTAAATTGTGCTGCTGTCAAATCATTTAATTCTAAACATTTTAATGCACATAACAAAACTACGCTTCTTAATGATTCGCGAAAATAATAATACCGTTTTTAACAATTTCTTTTATTCATGCAACACTAAAGGAAGTAGAAGTACAGCATAAAAGAGAATAATTTCACAAATTTCATGTACAATGGACAAACAGGCGTAGCGGAACAAGACGTAAGAAGAATTTGACTGAATTTAGTTTTAGCTCTCTGGAACCAAAGCTTTTTTCAACTTTCCGAGGTTTAAAAGATATTTTCAATCTTGTCAAGTATAAATTATGCTAAAACGTAGAAAATAAAATCCGAATCATAATGCGAGTCATCTTTAACCTAATAATTTCAAAATAACAAAATTGCTTAATCAAAAGAAACTGATTGTTTTTGTTTCTCTCAACATGAAATATTTAAGCACTCAAACCAATGGAAGCATGTATTTATGTTCTAATTATGTCTATTCCGTCTTCCTTTGTTTCACATCACATTTTAATTTCACAAAGCGATTGCCTGGATATTTTTAAACTAGAATCCCTTTGGCCTCTAGTGGTGAAACAAATGATAGACTGGCAGGTGGGGTGGAGAAATACAAGACCAAAGTCATCATTGAGTCTTCTGGGTACAACAAGTGGTACGCGCCAGCCATGTTCAAGAGCACATGTGATATAAATCCACAGTATTTCCCTTTTGACGACCAGGTACCCGCCTTGACTTCATACTAAATAGATCCACAGTAATTCCCTTTTGAAGACCAGGGACCCGCCTTGACTTCATACTATATAGATCCACAGTTTTTTCCTTTTGAAGACCAGGTACCCGCCTTGACTTCATACTATATAGATCCACAGTATTTCCCTTTTGACGACCTGGTACCCGCCTTGACTTCATACGATATAGATCCACAGTATTTCCCTTTTGACGACCAGGTACCCGCCTTGACTTCATACTAAATAGATCCACAGTATTTCCCTTTTGAAGACCAGGTACCCTCCTTGTTCTCACACGGTATAATTCCACAGTATTTCCCCTTTGACGAACAGGTACCCGCCTTGACTTCATACGATATAGGTCCACAGTATTTCCCTTTAGACAACCACGTACACGATATAGATCGACAGTATTTCTCTTTTGACGACCAGGTACCCGCCTTGACTTCATACGATATAGCTCGACAGCATTTCCCTTAAATCAGTATTTCTCACTTAAATCAAATTAACGCGCAAGTCATCTTCATGAAATCCATTCATCCTTCCCAACCCCCACCATCTACCATCTACTATCCAAAGTCCTGTGGCGACAGGCGAGCGACGAAGCAGCAGGTGTGGATACACTGGGAGCTGTAGCCGCAGACCTGCACACAGGCGGCTCAGGCTATAGGGTCGTCTCTCACTGGACTGAGACAGCAGCGGGATTCGGCAGCCACCTGAGCGACTGAGCAGCCCTTTTCAGGATCGCACTGCTCACCTCCACAGCATGAGGAGCGGACTAGAAAAGGTGTCCCAAACATTGCCTGTCTCAACTAAACCCTGGCCAGCACACCGCGGTTGGCGGGGATCCCATAACAGCGGTGCGAACAACAGAAAAAAGAAAACAAAGATTCATCCGATCACATTTGGCGCATGGAACGTGCGCACCCTCCTGGACAACAGCCAGGCTAACAGACCTCAGCGGAGATCCGCATTGGTTGGAAAAGAGCTTGGCAGATACAATGTGGACATCGCAGCATTGAGCGAGACACGTCTTGCTGAAGAGGGGCAGCTCAAAGAGATAGGAGCCGGCTACACATTCTTCTGGAGTGGTCGAGCAAGCAATGAACGCCGTGAATCAGGTGTTGGTTTTGCAGTGAAGAATGAGCTCGTCAGCAAATTAAGCAGCCTTCCACAAGGTATAAACGATCGTCTCATGTCCCTGAAGCTTCCTCTTCCAGGTCACAAACAGGCAACTATCATCAGTGCCTATGCACCCACAATGACCAATCCTGATGACATCAAAGATAAGTTTTATGAGGATCTTGACTCCCTCACAGCCGCTGTCTCAAAGTCGGATAAGCTTATTATACTTGGTGACTTTAATGCCCGTGTGGGCTCTGACCATAAAACATGGGAGAATGTAATTGGGAGGAATGGCCTCGGAAAGTGTAACAGCAATGGCCTCCTCCTCCTGCAGTTTTGTGCTGAACATGAACTTTCGATTACCAACACCATCTTTCGCCTCCCTGCACGTAATAGGACATCGTGGATGCACCCACGTTCAAAACATTGGCATCTGATAGATTACGTCATCGTCAGGCAAAAGGATAGGCAGGATGTTCGAGTGACTAAGTCCATGTGTGGTGCTGACTGCTGGACTGACCATCGCCTGATTATCTCCAAAATGAAGATTAGAATTCTCCCAAAGCGACGACCTCAGGGAAAGCCTGCACCAAAACGACTTCATCTAATAAAACTAAAGAAGCCCTCAATCAGTGCCGATCTGACCAACAAAATGGAGGAGCGCTCACAGTTCATCCGAGTCACAGACGATGTGGAAGACAGTTGGACCTCCTTCCGCGACACTGTGTACACAGCTGCCTATGAAACCCTTGGCCCCACCCAGCGTAAGCACCAAGACTGGTTCGACGAGAACGATGAAGAAATCACCAAGTTGTTGGAGGAAAAGAACAGACTTCACAGGGCCTACCTCAGTGATAAGTCATCAGCGAGCAAGGCCGCTTTTAGCAACGCTCGCAACTCTGTTCAAAAGAAACTGCATGCAATGCAAGACAAGTGGTTGAGTGAGAAAGCAGAAGAAATCCAACGCTATGCTGACATGAATGATATGAAGCGCTTCTACGAGTCTGTCAAGACAGTATACGGCCCCCGGCCTGCAAGCTCATCTCCCTTACTCAGCGCTGATGGAACGACGCTAATCACTGAGAAATCATGTATTCTGGAGAGATGGGCAGAGCACTTCCAAACCATTCTCAACAGACCATCTTACGTCAACGAAGAAGCAATCAATCAGCTACCTCAAGTTCCGATCAATCACGAGATGGACGCTCCACCCACCCTGCCTGAAGTAGAAAAAGCCATTCACCAACTATCCATTGGCAAAGCTCCAGGAGCTGATGCTATCCCAGCAGAAGTTTATAAACACGCTGGGCCTCAGCTCAAGGAAAAAATGACACAGCTGTTCCAGGCCATGTGGACTGAGGAAGCAATCCCTCAAGACTTCAAAGACGCTTCCGTGAAACACCTCTACAAGCGGAAAGGCAACAGACAGGTTTGTGACAACCATAGAGGAATATCACTTCTCTGTATTGCTGGAAAGGTCCTAGCGAGAATTCTCTTGAACCGCCTCATCGATCACCTGGAAAATGGCCTGCTGCCAGAGAGTCAGTGTGGCTTCCGAAAGGGGCGTGGAACCATTGACATGGTGTTCGCTGCACGTCAGCTGCAAGAAAAATGCCAAGAACAGAATGTAGACCTGTATATTACCTTCGTGGACTTGACAAAAGCCTTTGATACTGTCAGCCGCAGTGGTCTTTGGAGAATTATGAGTAAGTTTGGATGCCCTGAGAGATTCATAACGCTGGTTCGTCAGTTCCATGACGGCATGAAGGCTCAAGTCCTTGATAACGGCGAGTCATCTACCCCCTTTCAAGTGACGAACGGAGTTAAACAAGGTTGCGTATTGGCTCCAACGCTATTCAGTATGATGTTCACAGCCATGCTGTCGAATGCCTTTCGGGACTCTGACTCTGACCCAGGCATCAGCCACTAAACCTTAGAACTGTGTCGTGTCGCCTGTCTTCGCACACAAAGCTGAAGTTCAACAGAACTTACGGAACTCTACGGTGGCCCTGAAGGGCCATGCTGTCACTTTTTTTTGTTGTGCTGCTTTCTTTTTCTATTGCCACTTATAACTGGCAATTGGAACTGGCAGTTGACACTTATAACTGTCAATTGACACTTATAACTGGCAATTGACACATATAACTGGCAATTGACACTTATAACTGGCAATTGACACTTATAACTGGCAATTGACACTTATACTGTCAATTGATCGATGACCCATATGGTCACGTGATTCACACGTGTCTAGCAAAGCAACATGGAGCCCGACTGAAGCTTTGTTAGAAATGTAAAAGTGTAAAAGTTTAAACAAAGCAATTCTTTGAGTAATGAATAGATTTCGTTTGCATGTTACGTGATAACTCTTTCGCGGCAAATTTTATGTCCGTAGTGTGAGTTACTCGGGGTTTTTTCAAGATTGCTCTTTAGTTATCATGCATTATTATCAATATACGCGGCCAAATAGAAAATCGGCCTCTTCAAAACACAAGCTCAGCGGGCCGCAAAAGACTGATTGCGGGTTGCTAATGCATTATCAGCCCTACAGCTACATGATGATTTGAAGTGACTTTGTATTCTTAGCTTGTATTACTAAAACTCGCATTCTTGATATCATTTGGCATTGTTTACTGATAATAATGTTAATTACGTGACTCTTTTTCGGGAATATTGTTTATTTGCGCCCTCGTAGTGGCATTTGCGCAAATGAAACTACGCGGGGGCAAATAAACAATATAGACCTTTGTCACGCGTGTTTGAGTCGGTTAAAAT
>JAOCPT020565364.1:0-10855 GCA_026546935.2 Palythoa grandiflora | reverse complement strand
TGCTACTGCTATTGCTATTGCTGTTGCTACTACTATTGCTACTGCTATTGCTATTGCTGTTGCTACTACTATTGCTACTGCTATTGCTATTGCTGTTGCTACTACTATTGCTATTCCACTGCTATTGCTGTTGCTACTGCTGTTGCTGTTGCTATTACTACTGCTATTCCACTGCTATTGCTGTTGCTACTGCTACTGCTATTACTACTGCTATTCCACTGCTATTGCTGTTGTTACTGCTATTGCTATTGCTGTTGCTACTACTATTGCTACTGCTATTGCTATTGCTGTTGCTACTACTATTGCTGTTGCTGTTGCTACTGCTATTGCTGTTGCTGTTGCTACTGCTATTCCACTGCTATTGCTGTTGCTACTGGTATTGCTGTTGCTACAACTATTGCTATTCCACTGCTATTGCTGTTGCTACTACTATTGCTATTCCACTGCTATTGCTGTTGCTGCTGCTATTGCTATTGCTGTTGCTACTGCTATTGCTATTCCACTGCTATTGCTGTTGTTATTGCTATTGCTGTTGCTACTACTATTGCTATTCCACTGCTATTGCTGTTGCTACTGCTATTGCTGTTGCTACTACTATTGTTACTGCTAGTGCTATTGCTGTTGCTACTGCTATTGCTGTTGCTACTGCTATTGCTGTTGCTACTGCTATTGCTGTTGCTACTACTATTGCTACTGCTAGTGCTATTGCTGTTGCTACTGCTATTGTTACTGCTACTGCTATTGCTACTGTTATTGCTATTGCTACTGTTATTGCTGTTGCTACTGCTATTACTATTGCTACTGCTATTGCTGTTGCTGATGTTACTGCTATTGCTACTGCTACTGATGCTATTTCTATTTCCGTTACTACTGCTGTTGCTATTGCTGTTGCTGCCATTTCTATTGCTGTCGATGTGTGCTGTGATTGTGTCTATTGTATTGTTGTTGTTGTTATTGTCGTTGTTGCAGTTAATAATGACAATAGATGGATTGTGAGGTTGCAGCCCATCAAGGTAGAAGCAATCAAATGAAAAAATCATTTAACATGGCCCTTACCTTCATACCCATTCTCTTGCGATCATCATGTTCTGGCTCAGCTGCCCATTTGAGAAAAGTACAGACATCTTTAGCTAATTGACTGACAGTGGCTGGTGTGCCGTCTTCGTACTCAATGATATCTGTATAAAGGGCCTGTGCCATAGCTATAGCCTGTCCTGGGAAGTACACATTGTAATACAGGTCGTCCCTGAGGTCAACGCCAGCAGGTGCATCATAATACCCAGTTAAAATAGAAAAAACATAGTCCTAGGACACAAAAAATCCAAATTTCATTAAAATTTAAGTTTCAACACAGTTATTAATAAGAAAAATATAGACTTGGACACTGTCAAAAAGCAGAGCTCTGGGCTACAACATTGAAAATTCAATCCATCCAAAATTAACTCTATGGATTTAGCATCTATTCTTGGGTCTGTTGCTCTGGAAGAAATGCATGGCAGCTCTGCTAACAAGTCGTTGCATGTAAAATAATTATAAAAGTAATATTATAGATAGTAGTACATACTTCACCACCATGTCTAGCAGATGTGATCAAGCTTAGATCAGGAGGCAAAGCACCTGAAAATAAATGGTATATATAAGATACCTGGTATCAAAATCTTATCTTGACATGGTATTCATGCTGTGCAATGAAAAATGAGTGTTTGTGTAGTGTTGCAGGGTTCATAAAGCACCAAATCACAAAATGTTTTGTTGAGCAAAATAAAACTGTCATAATGACGCTACAGTTTATGCACCTATCAGCAGCTCCCCCCCCCGGGGCTGACCAGGGAGATTGTAAAAATTCATAAACAATGTTGATGATTTTCCCCAGGGGTGGGGAAGTTATCATAATTTATTAAATGTCCCCTGGTCTAGGAATTCAGTGAGCCACAATCTCCCTCATTTTGGTCTTGGAAAAAGCTCATACCATACTAAATCTCATTTAAGATTAGATTAAAAGTTGCATTCGAATTCTTATCTATAAAACTACAAAAGATGGAAAAAACATACTTGATGATGCAAACTCACCTCGTTGTCAGCCATCTCAGACATTTCTAAGAGGACTCTGGGTAATTTCCAAGAATAACAAATAGCACAGGCAACCCAAAATATCAGTTTCAAAGGTCTCAAAGTAATATCAAATGTGATCCAAGAGCTATTTCCTTACCTCGAGCAGATAATCAATCTCCCTGGTAAAGTCCTTGGTGAAAATGATTTTAGTACAATCCCCCACCCCAATTTTTAGTCACAAAATCAATGTCGCAAATTTCCAAGACCCCAGGGGCAATAACTGGCTCCAATCTACCTATATTATCCCACCTATCTCCCTGGATAGCCCAGGGGTCAACTCCAGGGGGAAGCAGCTGATAGGTGCATTAACTGCAACTTTTATATGAAGATAAGATTGATTCTTCTTTTCAAAAGAACACCAGCCAATATCACTTGTTTACTGTATCTATCAAAAATGCCAAAAAGGAAATCAACAATTCCATTTAGTGAATTTTTTTCTCCACCAACAGTTTTTTTGAACTTGGCCATACCCCTTAAATTTAAGTTTCTCATTGAACGACTCTGCCAAAAATGGTTGGTCAGTCTAAGTCAGCAAAAAATATAGTGCACATTTTTTTCAGTTTATTTTTTATCAAAATTATTTTACATTTGGTTTTTTGCAAAATCTTGGTCAGTTAGCAACAAGAAAGAAAACAATAAATGCAGATGGCCTAACTTCCCTCCTCCTTTTCATTTCAGGAGTAAATTTTCATCAAGAATCAAACAATGCCAGTTGTGATACAGATAATGTTGAACCATAAATTATTTGGTCAGTAAGTAAAGATGTAGATCAATAAAAACAGCTTATTGTAAGTACATACCACCATTGGCAGCTCGTGCAGCTTCCTCATTTGGATAGGGATTTGGGAAACCATCCGAGGGCTGTTGAGGCAAAAATATTAGAATTGGCAAACTGTCACAAAAAATAACAAAACTGTAATCTGTTTTGAAGTCTGTGACAGGCTGATCTTATTCAAGTCCAAACTAGGATTTTGCAGTAAGTAAGCAAATTCTTCCAAGGAAAGAATGCAGTGGAGAGGAGGGGGTTTGCAAAAATTGCTTTAACCTGGCAGTTATTGTGGACCCTACCTCAAATTTTTTGTCAACCCTTACAGCTCCAGGCAAACTATCAACCTCCAACTTCTCCTTACATAACTCAAACAAACAATAGAACTGGTAATGAGAAGCAAGGAATTGATCAAGTGAAATAAGCTACGGAAGTTGAAATGCCAAATTCTCCCAAACTGCTTTTATAGGAAGTATGGAACTCGGTTGGGAGAATTTAACAACACATCATTTGTCGTGCTTGGGGCTCAAAGGGTGAACTCTTGCAATCTGACAACATACTACAGTTGTTAAATTTCTAAAGATTTTGGAAATTGTCCTTTTCCTGATTTAGTGCCCATTATAGACATTATACATAGTACATAATTTTGGTTTTTTAATTAAAGCAATCAATGGTAGCGCTTGAGCTTCACAAATCTGTTATTTGAGGATATAAATCCTCGTTCACCAGCTCCTGACAAAACTGATCTGTCGAGCTCAAGTACCACCATTATTTCTTTAAGCCCCAAACACAACAAATGATGTGTTGGTAAATTCTCCCAACTGAGCTCCGTACTTTCTGCAGTCTATTTCATATGGAAAATGCTATGTGTGCAGTAAATCGCACGCATTATTTGTTTCACGTGTGTGATTCGCACTTGTTCATATATTTGATGTAGCCAGTCAAGTCTGCACACACTGGAATACGTTAATGTGTTGCGTAAAGAATAAACAGTCACTGAAAACAAAATTAAATTGCAGGTATGACTTCTACATAAGTTTAAAATAATTTTCATGACTAGAAATAAGGTATTCATTGAAGATCTCAGCATAATTTTCGTCCGCTAGGTCAGCTGTGTATACAAACTTGAATGGAACCGATCTGCACGCATACAACGCCAAAGGCAAAGGTGGTCAAAGACGGCTTTTCATTCACTTTAAAACACACTGTCAGTGAAACTAAATAAGTAAACTAAATCCTTTTTAGTGAACTGGACAGTCGTGTACTGTAGCTGAAGATTTTTACAGACACACAAACAATGCCGATAATTTAGCAATTTTACTCTTAGGAAAAAGTGTAGTGAACTGACTGAAACCGGTAAACTTTATCTTAAAATTATGTTGTAAGATAAAATCAAAATACGAAGTGCATATGTTTCAAGGCAAGTCACATAAAGCACTGTATTTTTATTCGATTTATGAACTATGAGTTGTGGATGGTATTTCACAGAACCTTTATTCCATTTGCGATTTGCGAACTACGAATTGTGGATGGTATTTTTGCAGAAATTTTATTCCATTTGTGAACTACGAATTGTTGATCATATTTCGCTGAAATATATTTCATTTGAAATTTTATTCAATTTGGGAACTACAAATTGTCAGTTGTATTTTCCAGAAATTTTATGCGATTTAGTAGATCGTGCAATCTCATTGTGACAGAAAATGTACACCAGCTCAAAAATGAAGGTCTCACACGTGCAATCTTTCGCATGCATAATCCTTCCCACACGTGTGCTAAAACTTGGGGTCCATGCATATTCTGCTCTGAACATCCACATTGAACATGATTATTGAGAATTTAATTGACGTTCTTCCTGTTTGTACATATACATTTATTTATATTATCTCTTTTTATTAACAGTTTGGTAATTAGGCTTTCCAGGGCTCTTATTAACACCTGCCATGACACATAATTTGATATAATTTTATGAAAATTGGGAAAAGATATCATGCTTCTTTCCAAATTTTTGTATCCCTGGGAGGCACAAAAAATTTGGAAAAAAATCAAAGACAGAAAAAACAAACAAACTGTGTTTGAGATGGCACATGGTCAAGTAAGATGGAGGGCAGACTGGGTCAGACCCACACTCCCTGGCTACCTCAGAAAGGTTTTCTTGGGTGAAAAATAAAAAATGTCAAAAAAATGTTCAATTAAAGTCTAAGTAGGAGGATAAAGTTGAGGAATATAGGATAGCAAACAACTTTAATATCTGGGTTTCTTTTCATGCAAACACTTGCCAGTTTCAGACTGAAACTCATAAGGTTTGAATGAATATTTATCTCAACTATATGACTTTATAATGATAACCCTTAATTTTGTACAGTAATAAACTGTGTTTTTGTGTTAAAATGGAAGGTGTTCTGTTGTATTATAATGCAAATGGTTGTAGATTGTCTAGTGATCAGTTCTGTTCTGTGCTCATTAACATTACAAAGACAAAGTTTTGAATATCAGTCATGCGTGCAACAATGAATTCAAAATCACTGACTTGACTTGAACTGTTGAATTGCAGCTTAGTTTTTGCTTCCAGAAGTCGACATATTTGCCCTTGGGTAGGGGAATTTGGCAAAAAATCTTGCCCAAGTGTGGGGAAATTGCTCCAAAAAATGCCAAAAGTGTTAATCCCAATGGGTCCCCTGATCCCCTCTACTGGGACAAACCAATAACAGGTGCATAAAAGCAGTACCTTATCACTATGTGGCATGTAGGTTGCACACTGTTTACAGTCGCTAACACTGAATTCTTTGCAGTCTTCATGAACATAGTATTCACATGCTGAAAGAACAAAAAATGGAATTAAATCAGATTGCAAAACAACTATTGCTTTTCCTGGAGTAAAACATGCATTTATGGTAGCTAAATAACAAATATTATAATTGTAAATTATGAAATGTGAGGTAAATATATTTCTTGTTGTTGTTGTTGTTGTTGTGCTTCACAGCACTTTGAAAACACACTTGTTGGCCAATCAAAATGCTCGTACCATCCAAATTCTTTTATAAAAGGTGTTGGCCATCAGCAGTTTACTTCAAGACATGCAAGCATGTACATTTAACTATTATCAAACATGATCAATACTAAAAAAAGCTAAAGCTATCTTTTTACAAACCCAAGTGGCCCATTGGAGCCGGTGCTTATCTACGGTTTCTGTAGTGTTAAGCCGATGAGAGTCATTGACTCCCCCTGGACGGGACACTAATCCATCACAGGTTAGCCCCCAGCAGAAGCTGGTATTCATTTCACTGACCTCGGGAGGATGGAAAGCTTAGTCAACTTTGGCTGAAAAGAAGGTCGCACAAATGTTCAACACTCGGCTGAACCCGAGGCCTTGTAGTTAGAAGGCAGAGATCTTACCACAGCGCCAACCAAACCGCCATTTCAATCTTTTCACTACTAAGTACAATTCATGTAAATAACAAGAAGTTTAGGGTTTAAAACTTAACTTTGATTTGCTTTCACCAAACATTACAAATATAGGCGGTGGTACTTTTTCATACCTTGGCATCTAAAAGACAAGTGGTCTTCAACTCTTTTTCGACAAACACTGCAAAACTTCCTCTTGAAATAGGATGGACCACTCCAACTATGTGATACTGGATACTGTATCAAAAGAAACTAGTAATTAACTAAAGTCAATTTTGTAAATGAACTACAGAAATAAAAACATTTTTTTTATCTTTCCTATGCGCCTATCAATTTTGTAAATTAACCACCAGAAAATAAGAATAGTTTGACAAAGGAAACTGCTTAGTGTTGGGTTTATCTCCAGTGTAATAACCAAGGGTTAGGGTTAGGGTTGGGTTATTTTCCGTAGTTTTGTGCATAAGTGCATCCTGTGACATCAGCTGTGGTTGTTATACCGGAGATGAACCTAGTGTTGACAACAAATAGTTTTCAGTAATTGTTTTTGACCATTTTTCCAGTGTGTGTGGATAAATAGTTTCATTCTCAACATCTATCATATTTGATTGTATTTGCATTGTCAGTGGTTTTGTCTACAAACCAAAATGACAGAAGACAGCTGGTATAAGAATTACACAAATGAAAATGTGCTTTTTGGAAAACCAACACCATCACTGGAAGCACATGCTGATAATAATCTTGCTGTTTTATCTGCCACTGCTTGTGAACAGTGGAAAAAGCTCAACAGGACTATCTGGAAAAAAAAGTAGGTTCCAGACAATTTTGCTCAACCTTGTCGAGATAACTGAGAAAACAAAGATTACTGGGCCATTATCTATGCCTTGATTGGTAACATTTTTTTGCTATTTGTTGAAAGATTAATGCCTTTATCAAATTTTCAACTTCAAATATTGCATTTTTAGCATTCTGATTGGTTCACTCAATCTTGGTTATCGGCTAAGATACCGAATGACCTGACCAACTAAAGCTGAAAAATTTGTGGAGGAGGCGAAGCTGATAATTTTCAAGTATCAAAGGTTTCAGAAAGCTCATTAAATTTAATAAAAGAATTATTTCATTCACGCTTGTTGGATATGAGATGGTTTATAGCCAACTCGGAGCTTCACACCTCATTGGCTATTTACCATGATCTCATATCCAGCACATGTTCCTGGAATAATCGTTAAATATTCACCAAGATTGCTGCCATTTTGAAACATAAATTACAAACATGTACAGTGATTGAATGTTAGTTTCCAAGTTCTTGCAGGAGTGATTTTGTTATCGGCAACTAAATACTCCAGTGCGTGGGATGATTAATTGCATCAGACAGAGGTAGTGTCGATGGCTTAAATTATATTGTCAATAAAAGATAGTTGTTGACAACAAAATAACCAGTCTGAGAAGGCTCTAAATTACTTACAGCTGCAAAGGATATCTTCAAAAGGGTAAACAAAGGAATATTTAACTCACCTTCACAAGAGTTGTTGCTATGGAAACACACGGTACAACAACATCTGCCAGACATCTTTCATGTGTAACAAAATTGCAAACTGCAAAATAAAGTCAGTAGATAGTGAAAGTTTATTACCTAAAAAATAAACAAATTAGTGGTACAGAACATATGCAGCCTATGTTAAAAAAAACACTTAAATATTATTTTCCAATTCCAATTTATTGATAAATATGAAAGCATAATTTTTAAAAAGGTTGAACTTTATAACAAACAACTTCATGTCGACAGTGTTATTAATAAATAATGGGCACAAATGCTTTTAAAAATATGTTTTAATTATATAAAAATAAATGAACATCAAGTTTGACGTGATTATAAAATATGCATGTGCATGATTTTAGGCACAGCAGAACTTTGAGAAATTGAGTGGTTGAAAAATTCCAAGTCACATTTCAAAATAATGATTTTAACCTAGTAAATTCTCTTGACTACCTGACGAAGAAAAAACAACGATACCCAAGCAAATAGATTACCATATAAACAAAACCGAGAAAAATCAGGTTGACATCTCAAAACAAATATTATAACATATTTATATAGTTAAACCACCAAACATTTTCATTTTGATATCGGAATGTCGTGAACCTTGCAGTAAGTCCAATATTGAAAATTTCAGAAAAGTTTTCCCAATCAACATCAAGATTTGAAGATCGGTACTCAACTAAAAATCTCAACCAGCTGGTAAGAGTAAAAAACACATCGTCTTTAAGAAAATATACGGCAAATTCTGACAAACTTTTTCCATCCTCCTGGGCGGACGCGCTTTAGCACGTCTGCCAAACTTTTCCTGTTTTAACTAATAATATATAATCAGATAGTTTGGAACGAGTTGTAACCTTCTATGAGAAATCTATTTTTCGATTTCGCAACCACACTTTGCCTTTCAAAACCTATTCTACTATTCACAAAATTAATTTTTTTTAAAAAAGTTTCAAGATAGATGAAGCGGGGCTTCTTGACAAACACATTCATTGTTTACCCCTTGACAACTGGGATGTGACATAGAATCGAAACAAAATTATAAATTTCAGAATTCACAATCCATTCACATCTCAAACTAAGTTACAATTATCTAGTTGAATCCATCTAGTTTAAAGAACATACCTTCACAAATTAATCCTTGGTTTGTTAATCCCCATAACATATCCGTGCAGTGATGACAGTACGTCGGTCGTGTGAAGGTCTTCTTCTCAAAACGGTGTCCGCTTTGCCCGTGCGCCTGAAAGGCTTCCTCAAGTTTGGGGTTAGTAAGTGCTCGCCTCGCCAGCTTTCCATTCGATCTTGAAACTGTTGTCATCTTTCATTTTATCTTCGTAAACCTCATAATAATTTCATAGGAAAACGAGATTTCTCTCCATCCAAAGTATAAATGAGCCTTAATCAATGAACAGCGGTGTGCTGTTCCTAATTGAAGATGTGACGTCAGTTGTATGGTAATTAAGGACGTGACGTCATAGATGTGTAAGGAATTTGTATTGCATTTGTGGATGACCAAGAGAATAAATAGCCCATATCGCAGTTGTGCCAGACATTCCGACGATCCAGCGGTATCTCTCGGAGCGTGACATCAAAATGAGGCTATCGGGTCAAGCTTGGCGTGTTTTGGTAAACAATCTTTTGCCAAACTTGTTGAAAATTGTTTCGTATCGAAAATTTGGGATGTTCTCGAACTAACACAGCGAGGTTTTGCAAAATTTGACCCGATAGTATCGTTTTGATACTACACTCCGAGAGATACCGCTGGATTATCGGAACGTCTAGCTCAACTTCGATAAGGGCTATTGTCAGCTCTTCAAAATCTGTTAAGTGAGAACTAAAGGTTTTAATTACTAATATGTTAATCAAAAATCTTTTTGAATTAAGTTTTAAAATATAACATCGCTTGAACAACTTGTATATATACAGATTGAGATGTATACACACAAAGTCAAACACAAAAGTGAAAAACGACGAATTGAACAAATGTAGTCAGTTTCACATGGTTCGACTACGACAGCTGGCACTCTTTAGTGCCAGAGTAAAATTGAAAGAATTCAACAGTTCATAAATATATATACATGCTTACTGAAAAAGGTGTTGACGTAGTTTTAAAATTTATATAACATTAATTGAATAGTACTATTTTTGACGACGCCGGCGAGACATCGTCAGAAAGAGACCATACACAATAGGTGTAACCCCTAAGGCAGATCTAAAGAGTTTGACTCTTTTGATCAATTCATGCGTAAAACAAACGCGAATGCTCAAAGTTGAATTGAAACAGCTGCAGTTGAAAATATTGGTTTCATTGCTGTAAGCTGAAGTAAATTGACCGAAAATAGTTTGTTTATGCACACTTCAGAAAACACATAATTATAACCGACAGCCAAATAAATGTACTCAGGCCATCATTCCCTCATTTTTGCTGAACAGTTTTATAGAAAAGACCACTAATTCACTTTTGCATTTCAATGTTTTAACGGAAACTTTGCTAATTTTCATTTCAGAGCAATGACGTATGACAGGCTATATCTTTTACATCAGCATGTACACCTTGTGCTTTCAACCAGAAAAAACTTCTTTGACATGCAAATATTTTGCAAAACCCAAAAATTTAAAAAATGATTGGACTGAGTTGCAAAACTAATGGCTTTGGGAAGCATTTCTGTTTAAACGCCCAAAGCCTGTTTAAAAATTAAATGAAGGAACAAATATTACTTGCAGAATTGGCAAGATATCCAGTTCACATTGTCGGTAGTTGTAGCATTGAGAATGCTGAAGAAATAATTTAAAAAGTTCGTGGATGAAATCACAGGTGATTCAAAACTGTAGACTAGCATACTGATAAAATTATTGTCCCGTGTTGTCTATTGGAACAGAGTCAAGTCCGTTTTATAACACAGAAACTGAAAACTTAACTGCATCCTTAATAACAATAATAATAATAATAATAATACGTATTGGGTGGTTGGAACAAGGACTTAGATGTCACAATGCAGAAACTTGTAGGCAGCAAAGCTAAAGATGTGCTGAAGAAA